>JAHWFO010010653.1:944341-1002715 GCA_023313115.1 Rhysida immarginata
ATTTTGTCCAATTCTCTTTCCAGAGCTTTCTGAAGCCGTCTGATATCTGAAGATTACATCTCTCTATATGTAATGTAATGTATAAACTTTTTAAAACATATTTTTTGCTTGGCAGGGACAGGCTTTGTGACTAGTACTCTAATAATAACGGAATGGGAAGGGAACCAAGACCAAACGTCTGTTGTTAGTAGGAACTTACGACACAAAGGATTTGCATCACCACCACCTGTTTACTCCTCATGATACTGCATTCCGAATATTGAATCCCGTTTTCCGGTAACAACGGGGGTTTGGGGCTTTCTGCTGGCCGTCCTTCTTGGTGGAGAATCCATTTATTGCTCCATCCATCTCGATCGGCGTACTTCAGTAAATAAATTTTTGAAATTAAATGAAATTATCTCGGACATAAGTCATGGCCCGAATACAATGCCTAGTAACAGAATGGTGGATATTTTCCCAATTTCTTATTATTTCTCTTCTTTGATCCACGGCAGCGGAATCTTTTTTCATGCGTTGGGTTCCATACACAGGCTCCACAGAAACCCAGACGAATCATTCCTTTTTTGATTTTGATGCGGCATTGTACTAACTGATAGCTTATTACAATAACAGAGGCCATTCGAATCATACTGATTTCTCTGAGTTACAAGGGGCTTGTAATTTTCTCCATCGAGAGTTAATTTGGCGACTAATTTTGTCATCATTGATACTGTACAGATACGTGGGTGCATCTTTGCTGCAATTGTGCAGCCCGCATTACTTCTATATAAGCAAAGTTCGATCTCTCACTCTTCTCCTGAGATGCCAGATATCTTCTGTCGTCCTCAGCAACCGAACTTGTCTACAAAGAATAACGTTATAAACGCTAATTGATTTTTTTTCTAAGTTTTTATTGTTGTCATATTCCATTGTTCAATTTAGCCGATCAACCATGACCACCGAGAGAGAAAGCCTCTGCAATGAAATTTAATAAATTGTTACATCATCATAGATTGTGCTAATTCAGGGCTTATTATTGGTTGAAATACGAATAACAATGTACTATCTATGATGATGTAACAATGTATTTTGTTTCATCGCAGAGGCCTTCTCTCTCGGTGGTCACAGATCAACACCTCCTACACAGAAAGCCTCACAACTGAAAAGTCATACATTGTCACATCATCATAAGTCGACCAAATTTAAAGCTTATCATTGGTAGAAATGTGGTTAACAATGGTCGAAATATGATGATGTAACAATGTATGACTTTTCAGTTGTGAGGCTTTCTTTCTAGGAAGTGTTGAGCCGCTCTATGAAGGGACAATCTGTAACTGTCGTCATCGGACATTCATCAGAAAAAACACGTATACTGTACGGAACTTAAATTTCACCAAAATCTTACGTGTCGGAGAGAAGGGAGTGTAAAGAAGATGTCTATTCACACCTAACAGGTGTTAAAATACATACATTTTCATATATATAGATTGCTATTATTTCTTTTCTTGCTACCCTATTTATTGGCATATCTGAGAATATCGAATCTTTTAAGCCGTGTCAAGTGTATCTGACATTTAATAAAAGAAACGATGTCGTAAATTGGAAAGAAAAACGTATTTAATAAAAATAAAAGTTAGAGAATGGATATCTTCCTTGTATTATAAAATAACGAATTAACATAAAACAAGATAGTTGTTGCTATCAGTCAGACTTTCCAATGGATTTCTCAGAAATATTTCTTTAAAGTGACATTTTTTCAAATCTTTGCAACAGCATAGAGTTAAATGTTCCAAGTTGTAGCAGCTTGAAAGTAGGCGAGTAATATCTATTGGTAATAAACCTGTTTTAATACCGGAAATTAAACTTAAATTGAATATCTATATTGAAGAGGTTTCTACTAAAATCTCTAACTCCTCGATTTCCTCAAGTTTTGAAACACGGCCTCGAGGCCACCAAGAATACAAAGCCTGGAAGGAGAAAAGTCACCTGACCGTCGAGGTGGTAGCAACAATTTAACCTTCCTTGTACCCAATATAGATATAATAATCAGTGTTTTTGCGCTTGATGCTCAGATGAATTTTCCACTTCCAGTCCTTGTTATCTCGTTGGCCTCGGCATAGACAAAAGTGAAAAGATGGGGGGGGGGGGGTCTAGAAATTAAGGCGTCATTTTGCGCCTTTTACACAAATTATATCTGTACGCAGCCCGGGACAAACACAAACATCCATGCCCACGGCGGGATTCAAACCCACAGCCAGGCGGACTCGAGAACTAGAAAGCCTACGCCCCAGCCCTCTCGGCCACCGTGAAAAGATGGCCCAATTGTCATCCAAGAGGGCCTGTTGATTAATTTTTTCTAAGATTTCTATATATAATTGTTTTGAAAATTTTATTCTCGGGCCATATCAAAGATAAATTTGTCTTTTGTTGCTAGAAATCCACATTCTATTTGAAGAAATTTGTGCTTAATACAAAGGCATGTTTGTGTCTTTAGCATCAGAAATCATTTGTTCTTTGCTATGTTAACGGATGACAGTACCTAAAGGATCTGTAAATCTGATTGCCATTTATCTAAAGGCAGTTTCTGTTTCTTTGTGTGCATTTTCTTCACGTGATTCCCATAATTCATGTAGTTTTGTTTGACATACGAGTCAGTAATCTTCTTGGTTCTCTATTTTCTCGAACCGTCTGAGTCTGACAAGAATCGAAGCGAATCAGAGCCAATCTTTAGCTACATTAATTTAAAGGAAATTTTAATTGGACAGAATACACTTTTGTCTCACAAATGTTGATGCTTATTATTTGTGTGTAACGCAGGTGCCACTCATTGCAATTGTCTTCTCATTTTGCTTTTGTCCATTAAACCTTTTTAAAAGCTTTTTTTAACCTTGCAATATTAGTTTGTTTAGGTCAAATCTTGTAGTCAATATTAAACCAACTTCACGACAAACTAGGGAGCTGAAGCTTGACACACATACACAGGATCGATGATAATTTATGTTAAAAAAAATTTTCAAATCGGTTCACTGATTCGTGTTCTAATGGTACAAATTCATTACTACGAATTGTTTGTGACATTTGGACAATTCGTTATGGCGAGAGTTAAATGTATCTATTGTTTATTGTTGCAAAATTAAGCTTGTGTTGCCACTAAATAAAATATTATAAAAGCTTGGTTTGAAAAAAACCGTTTTCCTCTTATCTTGTTTCAATTATTATCCTCAAACAGTTGATGCGTATTCATGGTTGTATTCATTTCTTTTACCAATCCTTTGACCTTGACCACACCTCTGGTGCGTGGTTAGTCACACTCTTATGACCCATGGTTGATCTTTGGTCACGGTTTGAAGTATGTGATGACAAGAGGAGAGAGGGTGATAGAAATAGAGTAATAGTAGAAAATATTTAATCAAAATAAAACAAATTAATATAAATTTAAAAATTTCCTAATTTAAAATTACTATCATTAACATAAAAGCAAATAGTCTATAAGTTAATTTTAAATGTGGTGACATATAGGAGATGGCAGTGGTGGAGCCAGCTGAATGTTTTGCAGTTTGTCCAGCAAATTGTCTTTCATCAAAAGTGAAGCATTCTTGGGTTGAACTGAGACTCACACACACACACACACACACACACACACACACACACACACACACACATACACACACACACACACACACACACACTGTAACGTTTACCACTCAGGCAACCATCACAAATAATCCAACCTAGGTCAATGATGCAGTTTAAGAGTTATTACCCTCGTGAAATTAAAATTAAGTCGAAATCCCCAAAAAATATTATCTATTGCCAGTCTGAAAATAACTAACCTATTATTAGTAAATTCTTCGGGGCTATTTCACAGACGACATCGATAACATATATTCAATGGGAATTACACAAGAGTGAAAGTATTAATTAAAAAAAATCATGGTTTAGCATTAATAAGGGAAAGGAACAATTTTAAAGGGGAAATAATTTTATTTGCTTTTTTGCTTTAACATTTAACTAGGAAAAGAATAGAAATTATTTTATCTAAATAAAGTAGATCTTCGGCCAGGGGCAATGACATATTCCTTGGTTTTTTTGTCTTCGTTGATGACTAAAAATATCTGACCTTGTCTTTCCCCCAGATTATGTCTTGTGAATTAGCCTATGGAACGGCCTGGAAGGAGGTGACGCTCAGAACGTAGAAAAGGCGACATGATCGACTATGATAGAGATATGCGTATAAACGTCCACATCATACCGTTCTAAAGAAAGAGTCTGCATACAAAGTAATACCTGAAGAAAGATACGACTCGATTAAAATACATGAAGGTTACGCAGTTCTTGTACACAAGAATAGGATATTGTCATTCGAGGAATTTAATTTTGAAAATATCAATGGGTAAATGCATTCGTTAACATGAATGGGTGAGTGAATAGATTTTGAATGAGTATGTTTAATTGAGATGTTTAACAAAAAGACTCCAAATACTCGGATTCACCAATTTTGATAAAAAAAATTCTAGGGAAAATATAGAAAATTTCCCACCACATTTACGCACACAATAAATGTGTGGAATGTTACTGAAACAAAAAGGAATCGTTCTGGACTCAAGATCCCGACTCCAACGTAAGTGTTCAGTGAAAAGATCAAAACTCAAAGGGACTAAACGGACTATAAGTGATAAGAAAAAACGGTTCCTCAGTTTCGTTTACACTCTTGTTTCTTCTGTCGAAACGTCTTTTCCTTTTGCATGAAGCAGGAAAGCTGTGGCGCCTACACGGATGAGAAGATCCTCCAAATCCGATTATGGAGGGACTCGATCGCATTGCGGTGTCGGTGATGAACAACGATTCGCATGTTAGTTTTGGAGGAATCGCTACAAAGATAGATTGAATTCAGGCATAGCATTAACGGGGAAAAGAGAGACAACGGGAGGGAAAGCAAGGCAAAGGCTTATCTAAGGGAATTAATATTGTTCGTTAGAACGTTAATACTACGTTTAGCACTAGTACCTTATGCTCAACGAGATTTTCCAAAACCTCCGATGAAACATTAGTTCTTTCCCAACTCGATACTTGCAATGAAATGTGGCAACTATATAAACAGCATTCTGCTAGATTAACGGTGCAGTAGAACTATATAACAATTAAAGTTCCTACCAGTCATTACAAACAGCAATAGGTGAGTTCATCAATCTTTTAGCTTTTTGCGTATCCTATCCCGTTTCCGTGGCGTCTAAGGAAGTCATGATTTTACCAAGGCGACTGAAGACGTCTATCTTTCGGTAATGTTCTGTGGCGCTCTTCCTCCTTGGGGCGGTCTGCAGGAGGCCAATTCGGTGACATCCGAAGTACAACCTGCCCCACTGGCTCCGAAGAAGAATCACTGCTTTCCTTTTTTAAATTCCTTTACCATCAAAACGTTTTAACAATAGTGAGCTTACACGCGGGCCCAGCGCATAACGATGTTCGGCAGAGAAGGTGATTTAAACACCTCCCTGTAAGTCAATTATGCGCATAACAATATTGCAAAAACAATTAGATTCATCTAACAATGGAATTCCAAGCTTATTTTTATTTTAAAAATTATCGTTGATAATATATTTTTTTTTTTATCTTAATTCCAAAGACATTATCTTATTCTAAGGAAATAGCAACGAACAAATAAACTTATCAAGAGAGAAATGACGTTATAACATCCTACGATTTCATTTTTAATCACATCTTAAAGTATAATAAGGCGAATGGCTTAATATGAAAATTTCATTCACTTAAAACTGTCAATTAAAAGTTAAAGGGGCTTGATAGAGAGCCGTTTCAAAATATATGTGACAACACACACACACAATCACACAATAAAATATACCATTAGTAACATTAACAGGGCTACTATTTATTTTTAAGATTAAAGTCTACTAGGTTTTTAATGCTACCTATGCCTTAACCACTACTACGAACACTTATAGATATAACTTGTCCATCCAGTCGCTCAACAAGTCACCTGATTATCTCTCTGAGAAGAATCTTCCTTGTTGCACTCCGTTGCTGGGTTTGTTTCAAAGCTACGCAGTGGCGTACAGTAAAATATCCAAGTGAAGTGCTGTAGAGATGGGATTGCGTGCGTATTCCTGCAAACCATCATGCTGCCTTCGCTGACATCGCAAAACCCAAACCTCTCACTCGCCTCGCGGAAATTCCCCTTTTCGCCTTTTGGTCTGTGGTTGGTCGGCTGGATTTCCAAAGGCTCTCTTTGTGGTTTCCGCAGAACTCTCAAGTGCTCTTTGTGGACACCAGCTTTGCTTCTTTTTATGAACCGTTGCTTAAGCATGGTTCCCAACATGCATAAAACCAAGCCAGAAACCACAAGGCAGAAAATTTTCTGATATCACTATCTTCTTCCGTCTTACTTCCAGATAGAAAACACCTGTTTTTTCAGTTAGATTGAGTCAGAGCATCCAAAGATAAGAGAATTTTTTGTCGGGTAGAATGAAGAGCGCAGGAAGAGATGTTAAAAAAATTTCTGCTTTCTGATTTCTCACGTTTTATGCATGCGAGAACCACGCTTTAGCTGTTCTCGGATGGCTGTGGTGTCATTCATAGGCTCCACGCTTCGTGCCAGACCATGACCACCGAGAGAGAAGGCCTCTGCGATGAAACGTAATATATTCTTACATCATCACACTTTCAATTTTGTGGAAGTGCTTTTCTGTTAAATTTTTTTAACACCAATCTGTGTAAATATAGACACAGAAACTTTCGAATATTACCATCAAATGCCACTTCTGCCATTAGGTGCTCTGCTATCAAGCCGCCCTCCCCCTCTGTAACGATATTAAAATGGGGAGAGTAATAAATAAAAGTGTCAAAGATCGGCAATTGATGGTGATATTTTTAATTGTTAACAAATAAATAAAGTATGTTATTACAACTGATTATAAGCCAAACCAAATGGCCTTGCCATTAGATAAATCAATAGTAAGATATTTTTATTAAACTTCTAATTCAAAAATTAATGAAGCATATAATTGAGAAATGCCATTACAAAGTTCGTAGCGTTTTAAACACTGCACTACTCTTCTAACTTGCGCCGTGTCTGGGTCGTGAATCTGCTTGCAACGTTGAAAACATCGTGTAATCCTTTTTGGTGGGAAGATTACTGGAACCCTTAACTTCATTGAGGCCTGGGGAAGCAAGGTAACTGGGGCAAGATCTATAAATTGATAAAAAACAATATGCATTAATAGGCAATTAACTCCACTCAATTCCCTATGATTTATGCCTGCTAACGCGCGTAACCTCTATCGTATTTGAATGCTTGCTTACTGTGGCATAGAATTTGACTGGCCTCGCAACACGCTATGCTTTGCTTACCGGCAAATGGCACACTTTCGCTGCTACAGCTTTTCATTATAATGCAGTCAACATCAGCCTTCTCTGAAGCCGTCTGAAATCGTGTTGATGAAATATCTTTTTGTATTTGTCTCTTTATGGAATTATCCTCAAGACAGAGCAGCAGTATCTCTTCCAGGAAATTTCCCGCACCGTTGCTAATAATTGAGCCCGAGCTTTAATGCAAGTTAGATGCCTGTTCATCCTCTACGTTAACTGCGACCTCCTTCTCCGACTGGTTGACTTGAAATTCCGAACCTTCTATGCGCGAAAATTAGGTTTTTATCGTAGCCATGCTATCAATCGCCTATGCCAAATTGAGAGGCAGACAGTTTAATTGTCGTGCCTTCAGCCTCTCTTCCTCTTGTGGCACCCGGGAGGGAAAAACTTCTCAGCAACGAGGTTTATTCGTGGCTTCCCGAATATAGAAAGAAGAAGAAAGCCTAACCTGTGAGTACTCTCGCTTAAAAGTCTTCCTTGCCTCCAGGTTCCCAGGTAGGTCGGATGGGCTTGGACAATTCTTTTTTCCGTCTTTCTTCATCGGTAAATCATGACACTCCCCCTCTTTCTCTTTCTTGCTACCTCTCCTCCATCTCTCTTCTTGCGCTCCAGTTGGTTCGTTTCTCGAACCCTCCTTAACAAGAGTCACCACATCAGTCTCGCATTCTTCCTCGATTTCTCTTACCTGGTAGCATCGCATCCGCTTCACAAAGTTTCTTTTTCGATATGCCCGGCACTGTCTCCCCCAGACTTTTACTGCTCTCTATCATCTGCTTTATCATTCTCTCTCTCTCTTCTTCTATTTCGCCTGATTGATTTCCATGGCGCGAACTGGGGTTTGAAAGGAGTTCATTCTCTCCTCATCTAAATTTTGTGACAACAAGAAATCAATCTTAAATCCTCCCATAAATTATAAAGAAATTTCAAATTACATTAAATTCAACGTGAAGGGTAGAAGAGGAAGGGAAAATAAAAAATTACATAATTTTGGAAAGAATGAGGGTCCTAATAAACAAATTATTTGTCCCAATGGAAATTAGGGAGCACACATCAAAGTACAACAAATTGCTGAGCGAAAAGCCATTACGCAGTTTGACTTGGAATGTGAAGTAGTAAACCCCGGAGAAGAGATTCTTTAGGTCTTTTTTTTAAAAAAAGTAAAACATTCCGCATAGTTAATAGGCTGTGGTTAAGTTGCCTCATCACATTTTTGTCTGAGTCAATGTTCTTTTAGAAAAGGAAATGTCCATCTCGACAGAGGTAACTAAATTAAAATAGATTCTTACATATCTGTTGTTTGAAGAAGTTTTGACTGTAAAAATTCTAAGTAGGAAATATCTGGATTGGCTGGTCTGTGGCGTTTTTGATGTGGCTTGAAGATGTTAGTACATGGCAGCCTGACATAATAGTGGTGTAAATCTTCTGTGAAGCTTGGTTTTATAGATTTGGACAACAATACCTAGTCACATAAGTAAAACGCAATAACTAAGTAATATGCTGTCTCGTGCCACTTGCTTATGCAAAGCACAAGAACAGTAACAATGGATAAGAAAAAATATATCATTGTTTACAGAAAAAATCAATTCCCTGGTATGAAATATCACCTGTTTAAAAATTTCTTAAATATAAAATTAAATCTTTAAAAGGAAATATTATTAGTCCTAAATATAGAACTAGCTAATTATTGAGGCACAATTAATGTAAAATTAATTGATTTGTATAAAAATTTAATACAAATATGATGGGAAAAAATTAATAAGATTTCTAGAAAATCTTTTAAAATGTTATTTTTTAAACATCACTTACCTCATACCTAAAGAGAATATACTTTTAAAAGTATAATTTAATGACAAATTACTTTGAAGTAATATGATACGTATCAGAATTAATTCATAAAAATATTTTAAATGTTGCCGTTTTTTATAGCAGGGTAGTCAGTCAAGGTAAACGACACAAGTTATATCTTTTGGGAGATGCAATAGGAAAGGTAGAAATGGGTGGAGTAGCAGCTAATCTCTAAGATGATTGAGGAACCATTGTCAATATTAGAATGCAATCTTCCTCCTGAGATTCATCAGGTTCAGGATTAATAACCTTATTTACCTTACTTGTTCTATTGGGAACTGGTTTTTCCCTAAGCCTTGCTATTTTAAGCTTATCCAGATGAACTGTAGGAGAGAGTGAGATTACGTGGGTACAAAAATATTTAGAAATTTTTTTTCTGAAATTAAAATAGAAAACCACCTTTTAAAAACAGGAAATATTGCTTCTAGAGCTGAAAATTCAATATGTAAATTGTTGCACTTTTTTATTTTGATATTAAATATGTGAGACCATCCAGTTTGGCCCAGTTAACCCCTTGTATCATAGTAATTGGGACAGGCAGTGGGGTTAACTGGAACCAACATTATAACTCACTTTAAAGAAGTTACACAAATATTTATCTTGTTTTATTATGTATACACATCTATATAGTTTTATTAATTATGCAGCAAGATCTAAACAATATGAGGGTGATTTCATTACACCATATAGCCTACAGGCCTACTACTAAATGAATATTAAGCATATATTGAGAAATGAAAGCTTTCACAAGTTGTTTAGACCTTCCTATGGAATTGAGTAAACTGTTTAATCAATATTAAACCTTAACATGTTTGCAAAGCGGCGGTTTTGATTACTCATGGTTGGCATAGGAAGTTTCAAAACAGCATTCATTTTATGTACATCCGTAATGTCTTCTGGAGACTTCAAAATCTTGTTGCTTTCTTTATTTCTTTTCAGCCACTGGACATTGTCGCTGTCTTCATGTACGGAAATAATTTCTGCAATATAGTGACGTCTGGATTGCTTTGTTTTTCCATGGACCCAGATCACTGCATTGTCTCCAGTGTTTAATACAAGGTTCCAGCCTACGTCATTCTGTGGATCTTCTGGTGATAGCTTTTCTGAAACGTTGTCATGTTCACAGTTTTTGCTTTTCTTTCCTTCTGGCTTTCTTTTCAGATGCAAACGTTGTTTCAAGAGTGATCTCTTTGTTTTTTTGCGGGATGCTGCGTTTGCTTCCAGCTATTGCTTAACAGGAGTGTCCGTTAGCACCCAACTTTTTCTTTTTTCCCCTCCTCTTTTTCATTGTTCTAGGGCCAGCTTTCAGATGAGGTTTGATGACTTGTGTAGTAGCGATGGAACGCTGGGATGATGTTGGAGCCATCAGTTTGTTCATTTCTTTCTTTCTTTTTATCCAGGCCTATATTTTATGTTATTTCAGAAATGTCTTTATTGAAACAGATTATGGGGCTAACTGGGCCATCCCCATGATCTCCTATACCCAGTAAACCCTCCCTTGGCCTATCTGCAAAAGGTCTCTGTAGACCACGTGTTTTACACTAGTCAAATTTCAGTTGGTACTTTAATGACAGGGTCTTAAATTAGCTTTTCAATAATACCAAGAGCAACTTAATCATTTATTACTAACATGAGTACTGATTGTTGAAAGAGTAGCTAAAAATAATACTCTCACCTCTCAGATTTCAATAACATGACGTAATAGTCAGCAAGCTTCTCATGGAGGCAGCCATTATTATAGGAAAAAACTACCACGTAGAGTTGACTTTACATACTAAGTTTCAAAGTTTATCACATGATTAATCAGAAATAAGAGAGGATGTCCTAGTTAACCCCTGTACCAAGGTAACCCCACTCTCTCCTGCATAAATCCTTGTTATTCATACCTTTCAGTTCAAGGGATACTTCCGAAATTTTTGTAATAATTTCAAAAGGATCCAAATATTTGGATGAAAATTTTTTCTTGTGACCACCTTCATGGAGAAGCCATGCTTTATCATAAAACTGGGAAGTTTGATTTAACCAAGATATTAGGAATACAGGACTGTCCGAGAGGAAAACTGACTGTCGCCCCACCCCCCATCTGGTGTTGGTAATTGTAATATTGACAGCTTCATGACATCATAAGGACCAATCATTAAAAATTATAATGGGAAATAGTGCTTTTTTGCGCAAAATATCATCATGCGCAATTCCCACTTATAATAATATAAAAATTAATACAAAAGAAAAAAATTTTTTCTTTTTCCATTTCCCCAAAGATCCAAATTTAATTAAAAAATTGTTAATATCATGCAAATTGGATAAAAATATTTTTACCACAGCTGTGGTGGTTTGCTCTAAACATTTTCATAATCGATTTTGAAAAAATGCATTCGTATATCCTATTACCTACCATTCACTACAACATATTTACAACTTAACCTCTTCATGACCAGTGACGAACATGCGTTCGTCAAGCTAGACTTTCCATGCAATACCATGACGAACATGCGTTCGTCATTTTCAGTTATTAATTGTATTAACTAAATGAAAACATGGTTTTTAAGGAATTAAACAATAAACTCATCTGGGACAGTTTATACTTTTATGGGTCCGTTTTCCTGTTGATAGATGGAACCATTGCGTTTCTTTCTTAATTTCTTATTTCAACACCGCTGTACATCGTATTTGCACAGTTTTTACATGGATTTTGATCCTTTTTCGTAAAAAATGGATGATGATGATTGTGTCAATGCAAGCAGTGATGTAGAAGATCATTCGTAAAAAATGAATGTTGGTAATAAATTTATTATTCCTACTGTTCCAAATTGCATGCTCATTTGTCCATAAATATTTAGTGCGACAAGAGACCTGTAATTTCCAACAAAGGGAATATCAATTTTCTTACAAAATTGTACATGAAATTGTACAAGAAAATTGTACATCAAAATTTTCTTAAAGAAATTGTAAATGACGAACGCACGTTAGTCACAGGTTTGTCAGATAGTACCTAAAATCTGGACCTGAGAGGTATCCTTTAAAATTTAGGCTAGTCGTGAAGAGGTTAATCATGCGATATTAAGGATTCTTCAGGTTAGGTTAAATTAAATATCATCAGTAGTAAATTATGCACTAAATACGTATTTACAATATTTGCTCTTACATTCACCTGTAACAAGAACGAAAGAACATTCACTTGTTGCACTCCTTCCCCCTATTCATCCGTTCTTTTGAAAATGATGATTATGAAAACAAGAAATTCGTATTTTCTCTACATCCTCCTACCTCAGAATCCTGGATTTTATTAGACATGGTTTTGATCATGAGTTGACATCGGCCTATGTATTTGTTTTCGTAACTTACTTGCTTACTTTTCAAACCCGTTTATCCATTAGGGTCGCAAGGACAATAGCCCTATGGGGGATCTCCAGCGACCGCGATCTTTAGCCATCAGCCGCATGTCCTCCCTCGTAATACCCAAGCGACTCGAACCCAGATTCTCCATGTTGTCTAGCCACCTGGTTCTAAGCTGACCTCTTGGTCTTTAGCCACTGGCTTGGAAAATAACAACTGCTATGAAGACCAGTTAGCGGCATCCGTATCACGTCGCCATACAAGCTCAACTGAGAAGAATGCAGAGAAGAAGCGGCTCAACACCTAAAAACTCCATTATTGTGCTGCTGTGCACTCTGTCTAGTCGGGTAACACCTGCCACACCTCTCAGAAATCTCATTTCGTCCGCTTTTAACCGCGATCGCACCCTTTTGGTCACTCTTTTGGTCATTACCCAAGCCTCAAGACCATAGGTAAAAATGGGGACAAGAGATAGATTTGAAGACGGAGAGCTTGGCTTTGTTATCAGCTCATGTTTCGTTATCATGGATCGCCACAGTTCACATCTGACACAGCTTGCTGCACCGATCCGGGCATCCAATTCTTTTTACTTCCCGAGATACTTGAATTTCTCCACTAGTCTCAATGAGGCTCCTAACATGGAGAGCGCCCTGAGCAGGCTGTCTTGAAAGGACCAGAACCTCAGTTTTAGCCACACTGATCTTCATCCTAGCCTCTTTACATTTGGCTGTAAGCTGGTCTAGTGAATGATAAAGGTTCGTGTGAGAAGATCCAAGGAGGACAAGGTCGTCAGCAAAGAGCAACCTCTCCAACAGGCAGTCGCCCACACAAGCACAATCATCGCCTCGGCTGCCCAAGTCTATCCAACCCCTAAAGATAATGAACAAGAGGGGCGACAGTACGCACCTTTGACAGAGTTCAACACCCACAGTGAATGGTATTGAATTAATGCCATTTATCCGAACACACATCTCAGAGCTTTCATACAGAGACATGATAGCAACCAGTAATTGCCCATCCATTCCATACTTTGCAACACCTGTAAAAGCTTCTCCAGAGAAACTCTGTCATATGCTTTTTCGAGGTCCACAAAGCAAGCATAAACCACTTTTGCATACTCCCAGGATTTCTCATAGATTTGCCCCAAAGCAAAGATGTGATCTGTCGTGCTTTGGCCAGTTCGGAAACCCCACTGCTCCCCCGATAGTTTGGAGTCGACTATTTACTGACTTCTCTTCTCCAGACACATAGCGTTGATAGAGATGCCTTGATAGTCGTTGTAATCTTTCTGATCTCCCTTTTTGAAGATAGGAATCACAATTCCTGTTTGCCATTGCTTATGGGTCTGTCTAGATATCCAAGCAAACTGACACACTCGAGTCAGCCATAGAATACCATCCTGATTTAAGGCCTTTAACATCTCTGACCGGATTTCATCATCACTTGCTGCTTTGCCAGTCTTCAGAGACTTAAATGCCCATCTGACTTCTGCTTCAGTGATACTACCGTAACTATGCTCTGCTCCAAGGTGCACCTCATGTGCCTCAATTTTTGCTGTCACTGGATTAAGAAGAGATGCAAATTATTCCGTCCATCTATGCAACACGCTCTCCTCCGTTTTCAGAAGCCTCCCATCTGAACTGTTAATAGTTTGTGATGAAAGAGACTTCTATCCACGGAGGTGGAGCATGGTCTTTCAGAATACGGTATACGGTCTGCCAGAAAGACAATTGTTTTCATAATTGACTTTAAATTGTTTTGAGCAAATCACTGCAATTTTTTATATATTTTTGCATGATATTAAGCGTTTTTTAAATAAATTTCTCAATATTTAGATCTTTGGGGAAATGAAAAAAGTAGCCTTCTTATCTATTATATTATATTTTGTATTATTGCAACTGGAAATCGCGCATGATGGCATTTTGCTGTGTAAAAGCAATATTCCTTGTAATAGATTTTAAAGACTGGACCTTGTGACGTCATGAAGCTTTCCATATTCCAATTCCCAACACCAGATGGGGCAACAGTCAGTTTTTCTTTCAGACGGCGCTACCTGTATTCTTTATATCTTGGGTGTAACCTTCTTCTTATTCATAATTAGGAAAGAGAGTGCTCTATTTCCCAAAATATGGCCATGCGTTCTACCCATACTAGATATAAATTTTTACTCTATCAACTAAACTACATATGAAATGTGTTGTAATCCACTATGTGGCAAAGGAATTCTAATTCGCGTCGAGAAAAATGTTTTGTGTAACCTTGCGAATTTTCATTAAAAGTTAATAGGTTTTCGAAGAAGATCAAAAAAAATAATTCCAATTTTTGCTAGGATTATACAGTATTCTTGCTAGTCCAAGCATCAGACTAGCACTATCTCTGATCGAAGTGACATGAGTTCCAGTAGGTGACTCCAGTTCCAAGGTTTCCCTGGGGTGGGAAGAACAACAGTCTCTCTGCTGAATGAACAAGACCTTATTACAGGACAGTGATTGCCTTTGCAACACCTAAGGCCTAAAACAAGAATGACAATAAAGAAAATAATTATGAAGACAACTATCCCAGCTATGCTCCAAGACGACAATAGACTAAGTTGAATTATATTGGTGTCAATAACAGCTTCCAAGTTATGTGCTCTTTGCTTTATCTGTTAGAGAGACATTCCTGCCTTCTCCAAGTTTTGGTCATCATTTTTCTCAAGTAATTTTTCATCAAGTAATTCTAGAAGTGATTGATCTTTAGCAAGAACTTTGATATCACTAGTATTAACAAAAGTGGAATTATCAGGAACAACCATCAAGTCTGCACGAGCTGGACTAACTTCTGTTTATCCACGAAATAAAGGAGGCAAAAAGAAACCTTTTCCTATGCCGATGCAAGATTGTTCTAGCTGGAATTCACCAGCACCTACAAGTTTAACAATGATTGTACGTCCAGGATCCATTCTAACCTTCACATGACATCTAACTATAACACTAGTGCGTTGTGGAACACTATAGATCCAGTAGCCTAAATTATCATTCCTAAAGAATACTGAAGCTAAGCTGGATTTTTTTACTACCCGTTTTTTACAAAGATTATGGACGTTACTTTCTTCACACATAAAAAGAGAATATAAGCAATTTTGAAAGGTTACAGTATAGATGGCGGATCGAGGCGAACAAATATGATTTGGAGATTCTTTTATGCATGAGTCCTAGTCAGCCTGGCTAAACTTAACGAACGACTGACGGTTACAAGAGATCGCAAAGTATGAAGATGATGAGGGGAAATAGGCAAATACTTTTAAACATGGAATCTCTACTGGCACACTCAAAATTCGATAAAGATCAAAGTATCCTCGAGATACAACCAAAGGAATTTGAATGAATAATCTGAGCTTTCCGACCATTGCTACAGCAATGACAGAGGCCCATCTGTAAAAACTGTATAAGGTTTCCCAAGAGGGTGCAACAATGAGCGCAATATTTTCAGGTAATTGTTTGTCGATTTTTTTTAGAAGAGCTATCAACTTGCGTTCGGGGAAGAGATGTCTAGTGATCTTGCCCTGACTTAACATGTCAACAGATTCTTTCAAATTTAAAACGTTATATCGAAATTCAGCTAAGACGCTATCCATGTATCTGACTTGGGTTACATTTGCATTTTCATGAGTAGTCCAATTTCATAATACTGCAAGTTCGTCAGCCAATACCTTTTCTACCCTTCTAGTAAGAGATTCCTGAATGGTTTGATTCAAAAGTGTAGCTTGTTGATTTACCATATGTATAATATCTTTGCTAACCGTTTCCAATTGATTAATCCTGGTATTTAGAGAAGCAAGATAGCTAGTTGTAGCCTCTCCAAAAATGCTCGACATAAATTCCCACCCAGATCATTGAGTCCGCGCTTGGGTCGCGCTACAGTAAGTAAAGCAACCAATCCCTGTACATCTTTGTTTGTTTGTATCGCTGCAGCTTCCAAACGTGCCATTTCCTGATGTATTTTTCACTATAGCCAAAAGGAGTAGCGTATTTGCCCCTTTTTACTTCCCTTAAAATTTGATTTCCATCATCAATGAAATGCTCCATGGGAACATCCATGATCAGTTTCCGCACTCTAAAGTTGAGGATTGAAAAAATTTGTTCACATTCTGGCTTCAATCAGTTACAGAGAATTAGGCTGCTAATTCACGAATATGACTATCACGTGATAATAAAAAAGTTTTCTGCCAAAATGCCCTGTTCTGGATTGTTAATACTGTCTCAGTTAAGAGCTTAATAGTACAACTACCTTATACCAAACGCAGTGGCTACGTACAGTGCAACCTTCTACGCCTTCCGTTCAATGCAACGGAAGTGGCAAGCTGTGCTGCCATCTGCCGACAGAATCACAACAGTATTGTATGGATTCCGACGTTAGAGGGCGTGTTTTGGCAAGCTGTTGTTATAGCAACCACACAATTGGCATATAGCGGTCGTGTGGATTTCAGATTTTCTTTTTTTCTGCTTTCTGGATGATTAGCCATTGTCGAAAGGAACCATGCCTTAAAGGTAAGCCAGCATTTTTTGAGCGTTCTAGTGTTGGGTTAGGTTGACTGAGGTTAACTTAGGTTTAGCCATAAACTGAGGTCCCGTAACTTTCTGGCAGCCATTTCTGTGACCACTAAAATATACGGATCATTAGCCTCCTGTAACCGGCCGAGGGGAAACCAACTGCCCCCTGTAAACAAATAGGTTGGGTACGTATGTAAATCGACGTCGTCGTGAGCAAAGCGATGACGTCTGATAACTAGTATTGTAGAAGGGGAAACCAACTGCCCCTGTAACCGGTTATGTTGGCGGTGTGTTTGTAATTCGGGGTCGCCGTGAGCGAAGCGTTAGCGTCTACGTACTAGTATTGTAGAAGTGGCGGCTAGTATTTTCCACTGGGCGATGGGAATCTGCCATATTGCTTGTTTCGAAATTAGAGAAAGTTTGGAGTCTAAAACTGTTGGTAGATGGCGGTATAGCTAGCCACTTCCGTTACATTGAAGGCGTACAAGGTTGCACTGTACATAGCCACTGCCAAAATCATGAATCAGTGCAGCTAAAATATGAAACATGAGCTGTTGTGCTCTCTTACAACACAATATAAATATTAAGCAGTTCTTGTTCTTCCAATCAAATTTATTTTCAAATTGGGGGAGGCCGTGGCCTGGTGGGCTTCCACTGAACACACAACTTGAAGTAAGTTAAGCAACATCTGGCACGGCTAGTCACCGGATGGGCGACCATCAGTGAGATACGATCTTTACCCCCCCCCCCCCCGGCTGCTGCGACCACCTTACAGCAGTTGCTAATACAGGTCCATCCAGGGACCCAACTGGTCGGCCTCTGGCCATACAGGCCCTAGATGGATGTATTGGATTACAATCAATAAATTAAAACTTAAATTAATTAATTAAATATCACAATCAAATCGTTTCCAGAAAAAACTTTAACTTCTATATAACAATGCAATCTATCTATCCATTACCTTTAGTTCAAACTCTGAACCATTCAAGCCTTTAAAAAACAGAATTGGCACTAATATCATTTTTAAATTTGTTAGCATCTGATATGATTAACAAATAACTTCATCACAAGCCCCTGATCTAAAGTTTAGTCGGTAATTGATTTTTGCCTCTTCTAAGCTAATGTCATTAAATCATCCATACAACTTGTAATTTATTCTAAAGATTAACCTATAAATTTATTTCTCTTCATTAAAACTGAATGGATTTTCTTAACAACCTTCCCTTCATAATGTTTCTTTGAAGTTGCGTGCACACTTTTGCCAAACATTCATGATTTTTACCGAAATTCACCCAGATGGCTGGATTTACAGTTTCGTGCACACTTTAGCCAAACATTCATGATTTTCACCGAAAGTCACCAACTCCTAGGAGTAGAAAAGATAGATATTTTTCATCCTTTAAATTAAAAAAAAAAAATTAAAATTTAGAGGCAATATGTATAGTTTTACGAAGATTGCTGTCACGTGTATTTAGCAGAGTAAGTTAACAAGAGGACGGAAACGAGAAAAAGGTTCAAAAAGATATTTTATTAACTCGTAAAATATTTTTCGAAAATAACTTTTATTTTAATTTTAAAGTTCTTGAAATTTAAAATAGTTAAAGTTTTTTCAATTCCTTGCAATTAAAGTTTTTGCAATAGAAGTAGTTTTTATTTTCATAAAGTTCTTGAAAAACTAAATAATAAATAGCATAGCAACTCGCAATACTAATTAACAGTTCCGATGAGTAGTTGTCATCAAAGTCTCTTTCGATGACGTAGCTCGATGTGACGTAATTCGATGATACGTAATTCAAGGTGACGTAATTCAATGTGACGTAATTCGATAAGTCGATCCGAAGCAATGGTGGATAAGTCCCTTGGCGTCTCCAGTTAGAAGCCGTTGACTTGGAGGGCGGAATCCTTGATGTCGATAGTTGCAAGTCTAGCTGAGGTGGAAGATCGCAGACCTTGTAGAATAGATGTGCAGCCGAGGAGAATGATCTCTGATGCACGCTGGAATCTAATGAGGATCTGGCGGATGACTCGCTGAATATCTCACTCTAATAAAATTGTTAGGGCGTAACTACTGCTGAGCATGACGACACTGATGCTCTGTTGCATAACACAAATACAATGATTCATTGACAGTGATGCCACTGACGCTGGCCTTCACAATAGCACATAGAATTCAATTATTACGATAACACACTTATCAATCATTCCACTTGTAGCACTCTTTTTCTGACGAATGCTGCGATGCACTTAGAATACCATAGACACACATATGAAGCATTCTATTATAAGTATCAGCTTATCATAAACACACGTTACCCGTGCAATACACATCACTGTAACCCCTGTAGAATGAACACACACATCTATAGCAGACGGCTATATTTCACTAACGGCGTCTCCGTCGTTTGTTAACCATTTGCCGTTCGATCCCATAACACTTAAATAGTAAGCCGGGATTCTACTATTCACAGTCACTTTTATGAATACACATATGAACACCCCTTTAGGAACGTGTTCACTCCTTCTTAACTTAACACAAAAATTCCACGGAGCTTCACTTGCCGAGATGAAATGAATTACGAGATCGACGGTTCGTTGTCGCAAATTTCCGTAACTCCTCGAACAGCGTCCGCTGCTTACACATACAATTGCCCAACAGTGTCCATAGGTATGCACATAACACCATCTATGCCGGTCGTGAAATATCTTTTCACAGAATACGGGAAACGCTTTCTCCCCTCTGGTAATTAATTGTGTCGTGCTTGAATAAAAGTTTGTTCAGCTCGTTTTCCAAGGAGCTTTTTATTCCAATTACAGATAGCCGTTTGGAAGCAATAGAAGCTTTTACTTCCTTTCAAAAACAGGCAAACGTTGGCCTACCGTAATTGCAAATCAGTCCCCGATGAAACGAAATGAAATCCGCGTGCGTTGGACCCCTTCCATTCGTCTCTGCCTCGTCGTAGCAAGTTGCAGGTAGTTCAGCCGCCTGTTTTGCTCTGTCATCTCAAGACCGCTCCTGGTTGAATTCCTCATTGAATTCCTGGAGAGGAATTTTTATGGCCCGTACGAATCCGTTACTCCATTCGTCGTCCACCGCTTTTCGTCCGAGCGCTGCCTGGCGTTGTCGGAGCTGCTGTCGGTTATCTCGGTCGTGTACCTCGCCGACCTTCGTCTCCATTTCCCCGTCGATTCTGCTGTCGCAATGGGATTTGCCTGGCCCGGCTGAGAAACACTCCTTCGGGGCGTTTACATTCTCCAAAGCTCAATTAGGGTGGCTAGCGTACCGGCCTTTATTCTTGGGCATGAATTCAGCTCGGTCGTGTGATACGTCCTTAGGTCTCTGTTGCCATATTCTTTCTCCCCGACTTTTTCTCGTCTCGTCATGAGAACTTTTTGGAATGACGTATTCAATCGTGTCCCCGGCGTCATCCACGTTACTCAGGCTTTCTCTTGCTCTTTTTGCTGGCTGCGAAAATACACGTGACATGCTCGCCGACCTTTTAGTCACCCAAAAAAGTTTCCTTATTTGCGTTTTTATTCCTCTTCTATTTGCACCTTTGATTGTTGCTCGCCTTCTCTTTTTGTTCATCTGGGTTTTCTTTACCACCCGGAATCTTCTTATTTGCATTTTACTATTTCCTTCACCGTACGTCTTTATCCCCGTAACACTCTTTAACTCTCCTCGATTTACAATCTTTTGTTTTCTACGTTTCTTCCTTTTTGGCTCCTGTTCTACAGGTCGCTTATTTCTTGCAAAGAGTTCTCTTCCGTTGACGCTATGTCGATTAACTTTACTGTGGCATTCCTTCTTTACTACTGGCTTTCCGATGTCATCTATTGAACGATTTTTGTTTCCGGCAACTTTGTTTCCTCGTTTTTGCTTTGTCGGGATGCTTTTCCATTGTTGCAACCACCATGTTTCACCTTTAACCGATATACCACATTGACGACTCTTCCAGTTATATACTCGCGGTCCATCCTGACTATCCATTGATATCCCAGGATGATATCCACATTGCATAACGGCAATACATGTAATTTCAGTCTATCTTTGTACAACCCTAGCGTCAATGAACTTCGGACACCTACAGAATTTTGGATAAGTACAACGAAACTAATTGTAAACAAATGAAAATTACTTTATTGAGTACGCAGAGCTTTAGTACAGCTGTCATAAAGCATTTTAACATAAAAAAGAAAACGAAAAAAATAAATAAGCGAGTTTTTGTAATGTTTCGTTTCCAACACGCTGCAATGAACTAACACCGTACCGTTTATTGCACATTACCACTGAGTGGCGTCACCTTTCCGACGAATGACGCTCTGAAGTCGTTGAGGCATGCTGGACACGTTCCTTCTGCGTTGTTTCTACTGGAATTTTGTCCCACTCTTCGGAAATACACGCCCGCAACTGCTGCAGTGTTCGAGGCTTCCGCTGTCTGACTTTTCGCTTTAAAATGCGCCATACTTTTTCAATGGGTGACAGATCTGGGCTGCAGACAGGCCAGTCAAGCACCCTGAAACGCTGCTGTTGTAGCCAAGCCTTGGTGTTCCGAGCATAAGGCTTCGCGTTGTCCTGCTGAAAGATGCTTGGTCTTCTATTGAACAACTTTTGGCGGGATGGACGCAGATGCTGTTGAAGAATCTTTATATAGGCAGCAGAGTTAATAGTGCCCTCCCAAAAGTGAAGCGATTCAGTCCCGGCTGCACTCATGCAGCCCCACACCATCAGCGATGCAGGCTTCTAAACTTTCCTCTGGTAACAGTCGGGATGATTACTTTCGTGCTTGGTCCTTAACACCTTGCGACCGTTGTTGCCATACATCACTGCAAAGATGGACTCGTCGGACCACAGAACAATATTCTACTGAGCAAGGGTCCACTTTAGATGGGTGCTACAGTGCTCATAAATAGCTTCCTCTTTGTAGCGTATAAGTAATAGTTGCATCTTCTGATGTAACGGCGGACTGTGCTTTCGGATATGGGTATATGAAAATATTCTCGAGCCCAAACAGTCATTTCACTTATGAGAGCATGCCTGTTGTTCCAAATGTAACGTCGAAATACTCGTAGGTCCCTAACATTCAATAATCGCTGCTTGCCTGGTGCAGTCCCTGGTTCTGTTTTCCCGATTTCTCTGAAACGCTTGATGATCCCATTAACATTAGAGAGTGGAACTGATAATTCATGGGCAATAGCTCGCTGGGATTTGTTATTCTGGAACTGCTGTATAATTTTTTGCCGTATACACGTTTCTACTGGCTTACCACGTCTCATGGTTCAAAACAACACGAATACTGTGCTCTGTCGCGTTGACAGTGCTGTTAAAGCCTGATGCAAAGCATTCTGAGCGTTTCTACAGCCTTCAGGAAAGTTCTATATGCTCGCGACCCGTTGTGTACGAAGTTTTTTGAAACCTGTTGACAACGCAATTTTACATAAATTTGAATAAATTATTTCACACCATTAAATCGATTCTAAATCGATGTTGATATTGTTACATATACTCAGTAAATCTATTTTCATTAGCCTGTAATCCTCTGTATGCACTTTTCACTGTGATTTTAGCCAAATTACTTGGTGTCCGAAGTTTATTGACGTTAGGTTTGTACTTGCTGCTGCATACAGGCACTTGAAATGCGGTTTCACTTACTTCTTGCTTACGTCGATCGGCATATGCTACCATACGTCTATTGGCCGCTTGGTAGTTTTAAGCTTTAATGATCTGGCACATGGCGTACTTATGTAATTTTCCAACGCACCGGTGTCGATGAGCGTTTTATAGTCTCTATTTTCGATTTTTAACTTAATAACACATAGATCTGTCCTGTGGTCGTGAAAGATAGCATTATTAGGGCTGGCTCTCGTTTTCTTGGGTCTTGTTTTACTATGTCTTATCTTTTGGCACCTGAAGCACACAATGTTCTTTTTATTTTGATGCTTCCTCGCATTGTAGGGCTCCTTTCGAATGGCACCTAGCTGCATTGGTTCCTGCTCGGTAACAGTAGGAGTTATGTCGTAGGCTTTGAACCTGGTTTCCAAGTATGCAATGCCTTGTTCGGCGGTCGTGTGATTTATGCAATTTACTTTTTGCCTCCAAGTCCTTGGGCAGACCCTGAATCAAAAAGAACATTTTTTTCTGATTCCGAAGCATCTATCAAGCCATTAACCAGTTCTCGGTATGCGGAGATGTATGCAGTTAGGTCATTATTCTTAAATTTTAACTTTAGAATAGTCTGTACATCTCGAAAGTTGAGTTTGACATCGGGAGAACGCTGTTATGAATTTGTTCCGGAATAGTGTCCACGTAAAGAAATGTTGACTCACATGGCTCTTAAACCACTCTTTTGCGGAACCCTTTAAATATACATGTATGAATTGAATACACTGTTCATCTGGCACTCCATGGTTATTTGCTTCATAAACGAAGTTGCTGATAAATAATTCAGGATCTTCGTCTGGAAGCCCTAAAAACGACGGTAATTCCACTTCGTTTACCAACCTTTGAGCTGGTGACACAATCAACTGCTTCAACACGTTGGTTAATTCTTCTAATGGAATTTGCGTCGCTATAATTAGAGTCTTTGTTGCACCTTCTAGCACAAAGAATACACAATAGCAAAGTTCTTCTCAAAAGTTTCCACTCGAAACGCGGAATAATTTCACCTTGTACCGGGAGGGCTTAGGCAAGTGTTGAAATACCATAGAGGATATTAAATATTGCTGTTCATAGGCACCGCTGCTGATGCCAAAAGCTACCGACGAAACACAAATAAAGACTTTCCTCAACGCTGAAAGACAAAAAATGTTTTTTTTGGAAAATTGTGTTCAGTCACATTCAAAATTGATTAGGGCTAGACGGGTAAAGATGATCGTAGATCCAACACCTTTAAACCTTGACGCAATGATGACAACAAACTTTGGGTGGATTTGGGCAGGAAAAAAACATATTAAGTCGTGCGTCCGAATGTCCGTACCCTCGTCGATACCACAAATACTGGGTCGGTTTGGGTGGGAAAAAAAATTATAAAGTCCACTATGATGGTAATAGATATGTTCGGCGACCCGAATGTCTGTAACTGGTCAAGACCACAAACCTTGGGCACAAAAAAGTCCAGAAGTTCCGAATGTCAGCTAACCACGCTCGGTACCACAAACATTGGGCAAACCGAACTTATAATATAGGCCTGCTCGCTGCCACAGATGTTTCCACTCTTGTCACGTGTATTTAGCAGATTAAGTGAACAAGAGGAGGGAAACGAGAAAAAGGTTCAAAAAGATATTTTATTAATTCGTAAAATATTTTTTCGAAAATAACTTTTATTTTAATTTCAAAGTTCTTGAAATTTAAAGTAGTTAAAGTTTTTTCAATTCCTTGTAGTTAAAGTTTTTGCAGTGGAAGTAATTTTAATTTTCATAAAGTTCTTGAAAAACTAAATAATAAATAGCATAGCAACTCGCAATACTAATTAACAGTTTAGATGAGCAGTTGTTGTCAAAGTCTCTTTCGATGACGTAACTCGAGGTGACACAATTCGATGTGACATAATTCGATAAGTCAATCTGAAGCAATGGCGGATAGGTCCCTTGGCGTCTCTAGTTAGCAAGCTGTTGACTTGGGAAGACGAGCAAGGGCGGAATCCTGGAAGTCGATAGTTCCAAGTCTAGCTCAGGTGGAATATCGCAGACTTTGTAGAATAGATGTGCAGCCAAGGAGAATGATCTCTGATGCACGCTGGAATCTGATGAGGATCTGGCATATGACTCGCTGAAGATCTCACTTCAATAAAATTGTTGAGGCGTAACTACTGCTGAGCATGACGACACTGAAGCCCTGATGCATAACACAAATACAATGATTCGTTGACACTGATGCCACTGACGCTGGCCTTTACTATAGCACATGGGATTCAATTATTACGATAACGCACTTATCAATCATTCCACTTGTAGCACTCTCTTTCTGACGAATGCTGCAATGCACTTAGAATACCAGAGATACGCACATCAAGCTATCTATCTTAAGCATCGGCTTATCATAAACACACGTTACCCGTGAGACACACATCACTATAACCCCTGTAGAATGAATCAGGGTGTGGAACGTAACTGAAACGTAACGAAATAACGATATTAATAGCATTATTATAATGCTTAACGTAACGAAATTTTTTAAAGCAGAATAATAACGGAAACATAACAAAATCTGGGCTGCGGACTGTAACGGAAACGTAATGAAATAACGATATCAGGCCTGTGGAACGTAACTGAAACGTAACGAAATAACGATATTAATAGCGGTATCATGTATAACGTAACGAAATTTCTTAAAGCGGGATAGTAATGGTAACATAGCAAAATCTAGGCTGCGGGAAACAAGCATATATAATCAGGAGTGTTGGGGTTCTGGAGGAGTTGATTGATAACAGGGAGGTGACTGTCATTCAAGCATGAACTCCCCTCATACAAAAAATAAAATTTTATTATTAAAACATTATGATAACGTTATTTTCTAATATCACGATATCAAGTAGCAAAAAGCATATCGTAACGCAACCTAATAAGAAAATGCGTAAAGTCACATTATAACATTACATAAATCAATTCATTCAATAGCCCTGCTTTAAAACGTTATAATAACGTTATTTTCTAAGATAACGATATTCAGTAACGTATCACCTACCATAACGAAATCAAGTAACAAAAAACATAGCATAACGAAACCTAATAACAAAACTCGTAACGTAATGTTATAACATAACGTAAAGCAATTCGTTCCACAGCCCTGGAATGAACGCACACATATATAGTGCACGGCTATATTTCACTAACGGCCTCTCCGTCGTTTGTTACAATTTACTGTTCTATCCCATAACACTTAAATAGTAAGACGGAATTATACTATTCATATTCAGTTTTATGAATACACATATGAACACCCCTTTAGGAACGTCTTCACTCCTTCGTAACTTCACACACAAAAATTCCACGGAGCTTCACTTGCCTCTGAATCACAGAGGGTATAGCCAGCGACATTGTCTCTATGCCAACTGTTTCTATAACCCCCTTTGCCCCACTGTGAGTAACTATCACGTGTATTTTAGCAGCGAGCAAAAAGGGCAAGAGAAAGCCTGAGTGACGTGGATGACGCCGGGGAGACGATTGATTACGTCATGCCAATAAGTTCTCGTGACGAGACGAAAAAAAGTTGGGGAGAAGAAATATTTGCAATGGAGACGTAAGGACGTACGGTGCGACCGAGCCGAATTCATGCCCAAGTATAAAGGCCTGTGTGCTAGCCACCCTAACCGAGCTTTGGAGAACGTAAATGCCGCGAAGCAGCGTTTTTCAGCGGGGCCAGGCAAAACCGATTGCGACAGCGGAGTCGACAGGGGAACGGAGACTAAGGTCGGCGAGGTACGCGACCGAGCTATTTGACAGCAGCTCCGACAATGCCAGACAGCTCTCAGACAAAAAGCGGCGGACGACGAATGGAGTAACGGATTCGTACAGGCCATAGAAATTCCTCTCCAGCAATTCAATGAGGAATTCAATCAGGAGCGGTCTTCAGACGACAGCGGAAAACGGGAGGCTGAACTACCTGTCACCTACTGCGACGAGGCAGAGACGTATGGAAGAGGTCCAGTGCACGCCGATTACATTTCGTTTCATCGAGGACCTATTTGCAATTACGGTAGCCCAACTTTTCCCTATTTTTTAAAGGAAGTAAAAGCTTCTATTGCTCCCAACGGCTATCCTTAATTGTAATAAAAATCTCCTTGGAAAACGACCTGAATAAACTTTTATTCAAGCAGGACACAATTAATTGCCAAAGGATATTTCACGACCGACATAGGAGGTGTTACGTGCATACCTACGGACACTGTTGGACAATTGTATATGTAAGCAGCGGACGCTATTCGAGGAGTTACGGAAATTTGCGACAACGAACCGTGGAACTCGTAATTCATTTCATCTCGGCAAGTGAAGCTCCGTGGAATTTTTGTGTGAAGTTACAAAGTAGTGAACACGTTCCTAAAGGGGTGTTCATATTCGTATTCATAAAACTGAATGTGAATAGTATAATTCTGTCTTACTATTTAAGTGTTATAAGATCGAACAGCAAATCGTTAACAAACGACGGAGAGGCCATTGGAGAAATATAGCTGTGTGCTATAGATGTGTGTGTTCATTCTACAGGGGTTAAAGTGATGTGTGTCTCACGGGTAACATGTGTTTATGATAAGCCGATGCATAAGATACAATGTTTGATATGTGTGTCTCTGGTATTCTAAGTGCATTGCAGCATTCGTCAGAAAGAGAGTGATACAAGTGGAATGATTGATAAGTGCGTTATCGTAATAATTGAATCCCATGTGCTATAGTGAAGGCCAGGGTCAGTGGCATCAGTGTCAACAAATCATTGTATTTGTGTTATGCATCAGAGCATCAGTGTCGTCATGCTCAGCAGTAGTTACGCCTCAACAATTTTATTGGAGTGAGATTTTCAGCGAGTCATCCACCAGATCCTCATCAGATTCCAGCTTGCAACACAGATCATTGTCCTCGGCTGCACATCTATTCTACAAGGTCTGCGATAATGTAATTAATTTATACAACTGGCACTCTAGCCTTAAAAAGGGGACTCTGCAGTTGCAGTTAATTACAGATATAGTGACTATGCTTGCTTGACCACCGCTCTAAGGACACCTACATTTCCGAATCAAATATTCCATTCGTTTGCGCCTACCAGCGCAATGCCCCTCCTTTATTTACCTAGAAAGGGGGGAGGAACAGTGACCCCTCCTGATAAGTATAGATGCCCCTACAAAAAAACTCAGTTACGGAGTGCACTACTAATTTTAAAATTATAGTCTAGGTGCTTGAGATGACTAGGTGCTTAATAAGAATAAATAAAATTATCAATTAACTTATTTCTTAAACAGTTGCTAATTCGCAATATTTGAAGAGCTTTGAATACTAAAATCAGGTCCGCAAGTGTCTCCTTATATCCCATACAATATAGCCGTAACTCCGAGAAAAAATCGTCAATCGTGCATCCGTGGTCTTTACACAAACAAACAACATAAGGCACTCACCCGGGAACTTCATATTACTCTGTAATCACGCTGATTTACCATATCCCACACCTGTTGCTCTAAATTTCGTCATTGGATTCGAACGTTCTGTTTCATCAATACTTGTCGTACTGCACATGTTCCATCAGGAATTATGGCCCGCTTCTTGCCTTGCTCGTACAATCAGTGGCCAGACGAATAACCATATTAAGAGAAAAGTATAATAATAATATGAACAATAAAACAGTTTATACTTTCAACGGCATTTTACTTGTTGCTTTCCTCTTTTTTAAGTCTCCGTTGTTGACAGACTTGTAGGCGTTATTGGACATCGAATTCCATAAATATGTGGTCTTATTTTCATAATCGATTCCGTGGGATAGACTATTACTTGAACAACAACAATGTCAGTTACATTTTTGTTGTTTCCTCAATTCGAACGTCTCCAACATCAAAGGCAAAGGGCATCTCTCATTACTTGTTAGCCTTCTTCTCAATGATGATTAAAAGAATATCTCTCTTTCACAACAAAACAGCAAAACACGCTCTTCAAATTCGCCGAAAACGATTGCAACAATCCTCCACTGGAAGCTGAGCTACATTCTCGGAAGATGCATTAACAATGCTGCTCCAACAGAGGACTATTAATGATCGTTCATGGCATATATAAATCTCAACGACAATATAAGCAAAACAACTTAACGCACTACAAACAATACCACTCATACAACGAACACACTTTCTATAAGACTACGCACTAATAATAATAAAAAAAGTTTATAATAACAAATTTTAATTTTCTACTATACAATTTTCTATATATATATATATAGTCCTGCCATCAGACACATGTGACTCCTACACTGTAACCGCACATACACCCAATGACAGGACTCGAACATTCCCCATTCAAGGCCATGTTCGTGGAACAAACAAAAACTTTACGAGTGTAAAATCAACACAAAAAAAACTCTTGCAAAATAACAAACAACGTTCTAAGCGAAAACAACTATACCCTAAACACACTACCAACAACACCACAAAAACGAGCTAATTCAACACAACACATAAACTACACAAAATTTGCAAAATCATCACATACCAGTTACGCACAAACACTACCACTCCAGGTTGCAATACCTTGTCTCACCCCTACCTAGGATAGTAGATACCTCTATGTAGTGCTCGATGTCTGGATCATCCTCCCACGAGTCAAGTGCTATATCAAGGATGTCCCTTGCTATCTCACTATTTTCATCCTCTGCCCACACTTCCTTACTTCCCGTCATCACCACCCTTTGTTTCGCATCCACATTACTAATCTCGTGTTCTTCCCCCTTTTAGACAACTTACCTCCCTTACCCCTTTTTATCTGCTTACCTTTCCAAGCCACCTTTTTTACACTACCATCTTCATTCCCCTCTTTTATTGATCCCGTTTGCTCACGACATTGTTCCCTTATTATCTTCTTGGCTAATTTAATCCCCTCGTGCCACGACACTTCTTTTACTTCTCCTTCACTCATTTTATATGCATCCCCTAGTTGCCCATCAGTGTTTAACCATTCGTCAGTACCTACTGACACATCAATACCTAACAATCTTCCAGGGGGTGCTATTCCCGACACTACCATCCCATCCAGCTTGCTTTCCCTAACAATTTGTATGTTAGAGCAAGGAGTTCTAGGATTTGTTGAGCCCCCTCCTCGTATTTTGGCTCATCACACCTATAGCTGTATAGATCATCTTGATCCATTACTCCCTCTCCACCTTGCTAATTTTGCACCTCAGTCATACTTGGGTAATTCTCCATTGTCACAACACTATTATAAGCCATATACTGTTCTGGAACTTCCATATTAGCCCCACCCCTTCCACTTGCACATTCCACACCTCCCTCATCCCAAACATAATTCGGCATATTCACACCAACACATTCCGGGCTCCTGCTCCCACCCCACGATCACCATTCGGTTTCATGTCATCCTGACCCCTATACCGACCACTGCTGCTGACTACATCTATACCCCACTTAGTCCATACCTGTCCTACCCTCACCCATTTAATATCCCCAAACTTTACACCCTTTAACTGTACCCATCCCATCCCATCCGTGGAGCATATTTGGAATGGTCCTATCCACCTTATCCTTCTGGCCATACCCTTCTGGCCTCGTTCCCTAACCATAACTTCCTGGGTGTAGCTGGCATTCTCGCTGTCATACTCCCTTGTGTTAACTCTCACCCCAAGACCCATGTCCACCATTTGCGTAACACCTTCCTCAATGCTCCCTCCATTATTCCATACCTGTTCAACGGGTAACACATCTGCTACCCCAGCTACACTCGTCACAGAACATTGAAAAGTGAGCCCTTTGAGCACGTCCATGCCCAAGATACCGTCACATGGGCGGTCACTAAAGGAATGGACCAAAAACGTCCGCATACCCAAATGATGGCCTTGGACTAGCACATCCAGAAGCCCTCCCCTTTTTAAATATAAACAACTCCCGTTTATGCCTTTAATAGTCATCTCCATATCTTAGAGTAGTGGGCCAGCTAGCTGATGATAAGCTTCCCCATTAATTAGGGACACTTGGGAGCCTGTGTCAAATAACATAGTCAGTGGTTGTCCTTGTATTAATACTGTGGCCACACAAGTTCCCCTTCTCCACACTGTGTTACAATAGGACCCTTGGGTGAGCCACCAGTGTTCACATTTCGGGGCCTTGGTGATGGTTGGTGGCAGTTCCTGGCCAGATGACCCAATTGTCCGCACCTATAACACCTATTATTGGGTGGTGTGCCTCGTGGTACAATTGCCCAACCTTCTCCGGGGGGCCCAACGATTGGTTGCTGAGTGCACGGGGCTGTGGCACGGCTGGCTGCTAACTGTTCAACGGAACGAGCCAAGCTTTCTATCATGCACTCCAATCTTTTAATTACTTCTGTACATTTGCATGCATGCTCCTGTGTTCTAGCTCCATCAGCGTTGCCTTGATTTGGTTTGCCTTCTTTCTGCGTCAATCTTCCCCCACTCGACCCTGACTCGGCCCCTGGCATATTATCCCCAGTTTCCCCAACATTCATTGATCGACGGAACCTTTTCTACAGTTCCTCGGGTCTTGCAGCCAACATCAGCGCCTCCTTATATGTTTTCGGATTAGCGATCTTTAGCGCCCTTCTATGAGCCAACAGAAAACTGTTGCAAAAACGTTGCAAAAGTACTGTTTCTTTGATTGGCACAGCTGCAGGGGTAGCACTTATATATCGAGCCACCGCTAACTCCACGCAGCCTGCAAAGGCTGCTATTGTCTCATTTGGGCCCTGAGTAGTGTCATGTAACTCCTGAGAGAAATCACGAACCACCTTAAACCATCCAAAAACTTGTTCGAGTCGTGTACGTAGTTCTTCATAATCCTCAATATCAAAGAGCTCGTAATTAGCTGCTCACTTGGCAGCTGCGCCCTTTAGCCGTGAATGAACCACCGTCAGCTTAATGTCCAGTGTCCAATTAGCCAAGGCTTCAATGCGATCTATACTGGCCAGGAATGCCTTGATCGTGACCCCTCCATCTTCGCCCACAAATGCTGGCACTGATCCGGTAAATCCTGCTAACGCAGGAACAGCGGCAACAGACGCAACGGCTCCAGCATCTCCATCACCCGGCATGATCCTCAATGTTCAGAACCACAATAAAAATACCCGTGATTTCTGGATGAGCTCACACCCTCCTCCACAAGCACTAACCCACTTATTACACTTAACAACGTATAATCCACTTATTCCACTTATTTATTATAATTTTTTTTTGTTTGTTTGTTACAAGACAACACCAATAAAGTGCTTGTACACATCTATACATACCACACAACGTGTTTCATCATCCGTACAACACTAAACATCTCTGTAATGCACAAAAAAAAGGCACAAAGAAAATCGCACATTAAAATGCAGAAAAATCAGAGTGACTTCTATAATCTGGAATTTCCGGATTTTCGGCCCCACGTCGAGCGCCATTGTAGCATCTCCGCCCACCCCCACAATATGTCTGATAATGCTCCAGTGTTCGATGAACAGCCATTGATGTGGGCGAGAGCTAAGAGTTCGAGACCGAAAACTAGAAATGACACCTGATATCTCTGTATTTACATATGCACACATTAATTTATTCACCTAATTATATAACCATTCCATAACAAATATACATTGTACTAATACATGTTATTTTATCACTAAGGGGCCCCATCTATCAGGTTTCTGGTTCAAAATTAAACTCAAGGCCAAGGCCTTTTAATACGTGGCATGTTTTTTAAGTAAGTACCGTTTTGCGATTCCACCGCCGCAGCGCTACGGACGGCGTTCCGCGCATGCGCGCTGGTTAACTACATCTCTTGTCTACGCACTGACTCCATTACAGTCTGATTCTTCATTATATACGTTGTTTACTGAGTGTTTAAGATGCCTCCGACAATCATGAGTCCCGCCGATTGTGAAGTACGGGCTGTTATACGATTTCTTAGTGCTAAAGGCGTAAAACCGATCGATATTCATCGTGAGATCTGTGAAGTGTACGGACAAAACATTATGAGTGATGGAATGGTAAGGAAATGGGTGAGAGCATTTAAAGATGGCCGCACAAATGTGCATGATGAAGAAGGGAGTGGGCGTCCTTCGGTCGTTAATGAAGATTTGGTGCAGAAAGTGGACAAAAAGGTGAGAGAAAACAGACGCTTTACAATTTCATCATTGTGCGACTGCTTTCCTCAATATTCTCGTAGTGTTTTGTATCGCATTGTGACCGAGAACTTGAATTACTGGAAATTGTGTTCACGTTGGGTTCCAAAAATGTTGACGGATTTGCACAAAACCCAACGTTTAGGCAGTGCATTGACTTTCCTTGAGCGGTACCACAATGAAGGTGAAGATTTTTTAGACCAAATTGTTACTGGTGACGAAACATGGGTGGCCTACGTCACACCAGATTCGAAACAACAATCCATGGAATGGCGACATTCATCATCACCCAAAAAAGTGAAGTTTAAGCAAACAATTTCTGCCCGGAAAATCATGTGCACAGTTTTTTGGGACAGAAAAGGAGTATTGCTAGTGGAGTTTCTGCCTCGTAATGAGACAATCAATGCAGCGTCTTATTGTGAGACATTGAACAATCTGCGTCGTGCAATCCAGAACAAAAGACGTGGCAAGTTGAGTAAGGGTATCGTTTTGCTGCATGACAATGCCCGTCCACATGTGGCTAATCGGACCAAAGATCTCATCAAATCTTTTAAATGGGAAACTCTAGATCATCCTCCATACAGCCCTGATCTGGCGCCCAGCGACTACCATTTGTTCCTGCACTTGAAGAAACACCTGGGTGCTCAGCGTCTTCACGACGATAACGAAGTTAAAACATTTGTGATACAGTGGTTAACAAGTCAGGCGGCAGAATTTTATGAGGAGGGTATTCAAAAACTGGTGCCACGTTATGACAAGTGCCTCAATATTTACGGAAATTATGTAGAAAAATAGATTAAGGTACAGGCTTTCATGTAAAAATAAAATTATTGCGATATCTTTGCACGTCTTTTTTTAATTCCAAAACGGTACTTACTTAAAAAACATGCCTCGTATAATTAATTTATACAACCGGCACTCTAGCCTTAATATAATTAATTTATACAACCGGCACTCTAGCAGAGGGGACTCTGCAGTTGCAGGTAATTACAGATATAGTGACTATGCTTGCTTGACCACCGCTCTAAGGACACCTACATTTCCGAATCAAATATTCCATTCGTTTGCGCCTACCAGCGCAATGCCCCTCTTTTATTTACCTAGAAAGTGGGGAGGAACAGTGACCCCTCTGGGTAAGTGTAGATGCCCCTACAAAAAAACTCAGTTATGGAGCACGCTACTAATTTTAAAATTATAGTCATATGTAATTACTGTAGCATCAGTCAAACTTGCTAGTCGTACCAACCACGATACCCATAACCAATTGAGGCGACTAGGTGCTTAATAAGAATAAATAAAATTATCAATTAACTTATTCCTAAACAGTTGCTAATTCGCATTAATTGAAGAGCTGTGAACACCAAAATCAGGACCGTAAGTGTCTCCATATATCCCATACAATGTAGCCGTAACTCCGAGAAAAAATCGTCAATCATAGATAATTGTAAAGTTTGGGCGTGCATCCGTGGCCTTTACACAAACAAACATCATAACGCACTCATTCGGGAACTTCATATACTCTGTAATCAGGCTGATTTATCACATCCCACGCCTGTCGCTCTGAATTTCGTCATTGGATTCGAACATTCTGTGTCTTCAATACTGCTCGTACTGCACATGTTCCATCAGAAATTATGATCCGCTTCTTGCCTCGCTCATACAATCAGTGGCCGGACAAATAACCATTATAAGAGAAAAGTATAATAATAATATGAACAATAAAACAGTTTATACTTTCATCGACTTTTTACTTGTTGCTTTCCTTTTTATTAAGTCCCTGTTGTTGAAAGACTTGTAAGCGTTATTGGACATCGAATTCCATAATTATGTGGTCTTATTTTCTTACTCGATTCCGTGGGATAGACTGTTACTTGAACAACAACAATGTCCGTTACATTTTGGTCGTTTCCTCAATTCGAACGTCTCCAACATCAAAAGCAAAGGGCATCTCTCATTACTTGTCAGCCTTCTTCTCAATGATGATTAAAAGTATATCTCTCTTTCACAACAAAACGGCAAAACACGCTCTTCAAATTCGCCGAAAACGATCGCAACAATCCTCTAATGGAAGCTGAGCTACATTCTCGGAAGATACATTAACAATGCTGCTCCAACAGAGGACTAATAACGATCGTTCACGGCATATATAAATCTCAACGACAATATAAACAAAACAACTTAACGCACTACAAACAATACCACTCATACAACGAACACACTTACTATAAGACTACTCACTAATAATAATAATAAAAAAAAGTTTGTAATAACAAATTTTAATTTTCTACTATACAATTTTCTATATATATACAATCCTGCCATCAGACACACGTGACTCCTACATTGTAACGTCACAGCGTTCTTCTGATATCAAACTCAAGTTTCGAGATGTACAGACTTGCTAAATTTGAAATTTAAGAATAATGACCTAACTGCATACATTTCTGCATACCGAGAACTGGTTAATGGCTTGATAGATGCTTCGGAATCAGAAAAAATTGTTTTTTTTTTATTTAGGGTCTGCCCAAGGACTTGGAGGCAAAAGTAAAATTGCATAAATGCACGACCGCCGAAAAAGGCATTGCATACTTAGAAACCAGATTGAAAGCCTACGACATAACTCCTACTGTTACCGAGCAGGAACCAATGCAGCTAGCGGCCATTCGAAAGGAGCCCTACAATGCGAGGAAGCCTCAAAATAAAAAGAACATTGTGTGCTCTAGGTGCAAAAAGAGAAGACATAGTAAAACAAGACCCAAGAAAACGAGAGCTAGCCCTAATAATGCCATCTTTCACAACCACAGGAGAGATCTATGTGGAAATAGAGACTATAAAATCGAAAATAGAGATCTATTAAAATCTAAAATCAGAAATAGAGATCTAAAAATCGAAAATAGAGACTATAAAATGCTCATCAACACCGGTGCGTTGGAAAATTACATAAGTACGCCATGTGCCAGATCATTAAAGCTTAAAACTACCAAGGCGGCCAATTGACGTATGGTAGCATATGCCAATGGACGTAAGCAAGAAGTAAGTGAAACCGCATTTCAAATGCCTGTATGCAGCAGCAAGTACAAAGATAGACTGAAATTACATGTATTGCCGTTATGCAATGTGGATATCATCCTGTAATATCAATGGATAGTCAGGATGGACCGCGTATATAACTGGAAGAGTCGTCAATGTGATACAGTGGTTAAAGGTGAAACATGGTGGTTGCAACACTGGAAAAGCATCCCGACGAAGCAAAAACGCGGGAGTGTTAAAGTTGCTGGAAAGAAAAATCGTTCAATAGATGACATCGGAAAGCCAGTAGTAAAGAAGGAATGCCACAGTAAAGTTAATCGACATGGCGTCAACGGAAGAGAACTCTTTGCAAGAAATAAGCGACCTGTAGAACAGGAACCAAAAAGGAAGAAACGTAGAAAACAAAAGATTCCTATGCAGTGGATTCCTAACCTGATATCAAATTTTGTACACGGCTATGAATCTGCCAGAAGTGACGACATGTCGGAGGGCGATCCTGACCAGAGACAAATGAAGAAAGAGACTGGCAGTGACCTCCCCTCTAGTGATGCCTTCCCACCACCATTATGGGATTGGCAAAATACGCTGATCACCTGAGGCCATGCATGTGAATCAATAGCAAACAATTAATTTTATAATATCTATCTAAGATATCTGATTCTAAGATCCATCTAAGATATCCGAATAAATTTATTTTGGGGCCACCAAAAAAACTTGCTCTATTAAACAAAAATTAATCATCCAAATTGACCCATCTGATAAAAAGTTATTTGGTGATAAATAAAGTTAGTCTTAAACATAAATTTAAAAAAAATAGTTTAAATGGAAAAAGAGGAAGAGATTATATTAAACAATTAACTAAGAAAATTCTCCTTTATAAAATATAATTTGAAAGTTATTAAAATAAAATATACAGTTCACTATAATTTTTTTAATACCGTATTTACTCGATTCTAAGGCGCACCTTTTTAGGTCATTTTGCTGATGTTGTTTGATAAAAGTATGTACATATTGCACTAAAACATGTTGATTTTTATTTTTGGTGCGCCTAAGATTCGAGGAATGTTTTTTTTTTCAAAGATGGTCTCAAAAATCAGCATGCACCTTACATTCTTCATGCGCCTTAGAATCGAGTAAATACGGTAATTATAATTAAAAATTATTGTTAATTTGTATAAGATGTACAAATTATAATCGCCCCTTCTAATAACTAACTGGACCACATTCTCATACTTAGTGGTCAAATCGTTTTTTTAACAAGATTAAACAGAGTTAAAAAGACTGACATTGATAAAACTTTTACTATCATCTAATTATAACCAGTCAAAATCTTGAAAACTATTGAACCGATTTTGATGAAACTTGGACTGTTCCCTAAATTGAAAGATACTTAATCCAATAAAAAAATTATTGCAATTTGATTTCTAGTTTCTGAGAAATACGTGAATAGACATACATGCATACATACATACAAACATGCATTTATGAAATTTGGCATACTTGTTTATAAGCCCACATAAACTAACATATATGAATATTGTACAATTCCAAAAATATTACATACAAGTAGAAGAACCTCTGATCGGGGCAGAAAAGAATGCAGAGGGGGTGATTTCTCAAAAGATCAAAGAATACCGACACTTTTTCTTTTGTTCTCAGTCTGCTCTTGTATGTGCTATGGTCCCCAGGGACCCTGTCCCTCGCTTTGTGTCCTGGGGCTATTTTACAGGGTGTGTCTCTGCTTTTCTAAGACGTTACCTTTTTTTGGTCATACTCTGGCCCTCTGGTGTAGATTTTTTGGGTTGACCTTTTTGGGTGTGGTCTTTGTTTTTGGTGTGGTCCTTTTTTGGGCGTTGGTTCTTTTTTTGGGGTTGGTCCTTGTTTTGGGCGCAGTTCTGTTTTGGATGTGGTCATTTATGGTATATTGGGTGTGGTTTTATTCACCTGTGATTTTGAGGTTCATTTTTGATTTTTTTTTTGATCAGGTTTCCAATTGTTGGTGGGGTCACACACACATGACTGATGATCTTTTATTGACTAATCATGTGATGGCAGCCATGTTCAGGTGGCCTAAAGCTGAAAATAAAATTAATCTCATAATTCTTGGTTGTACCCCTAGTGCTGGTGGTGAGTTGTTGAATTTAAGTACCAGTGTGACAGGTAAGGGTCCTGATGCACTGAGCAAAATCCGCTTAGGTGATTCTGTCTCATATGTGAACACCTGTTGACGTTCTTAAATACCTACCTAAATGGGAAGGGGTTGACATACTGGCACATCAAATTGATTACTAATTAACTATTATTTCTCGAGCAACCAAATTTTTTCCAAGCCCTTTTATAATTTCTTCTAAATAAAACTACTGCTGTTTCAAGGTTTGTTGTTTGTTTTTAATTTTCAACGAATTGCTACATTGTTTCAATTGACAAGTAGGCATCTGAGTAGGTTACTAATGCTGTCTAAAAGGGTGGGTCTGAACATGCATATACCAGTTTATAAATAAATAAATAAATACATAAATACAGATGTGTTCTTTACTTAAGTTAATTTAAATTTTGGTCATGGATGATGCATTTTCTAACCCTGCTAATGCAGCCGATTTTGGGGGTGTGAAAGGTTTAGCTAAACAAACAAATTATTCTGAAAAAGAAACGTGAATGGTTAAGGGGTGTGGGAGCCTATGCACTGCATAAACCGGTACGGCATTATTACCCACGTAATCGCATGCGTGTATATGCTCCATTTGAGCAATTTTAAGTGGACTTGGTCGATCTAACTAGTCTGTAAAAACAGAACGATGGTTATAAATTTCTACTTACTTGCATCGATGTTTTCTCGCGCTATGCGTGGATCATTCCTCTAAAACGAATACTAGGCTTGAACTTCAAAAAGCCTTTCAAAAAATTTTCACACTCGGTAGCGTTCCTGTAAAAGTGAACAGCGATAAAGGGAAGAAGTTTTTAAACAAGCACGTTCAAGACTATTTTAAAGAACTGAATATCGATTTCTTCGCCACAGAATCGGATTTGAAAGCTGTTACGATCAAATGATTCAACCAGCTGTTACGATCAAATGCCCCAGCTCTATGGTTGAAACAATAGAGTTATTATACATCAGCACCACAAACAAATCTAAGGTTGCAAATTGGAGATTACGTACGTATTTCGAAAGTGAAAAACATATTTGATAAAGGCTATCTTCCGAACTGGAATGAGGAGGTGTTTGAGGTTTAAAAAATCATTTATAGAAAACCCGTTGTGTATAAAATTAAAGAATACGATGGCAGCGAGATCTCAGGTGTATTCTACGATCAGGAGTTACAAAGGGGTGAAAAAGCCTGAAGTTTTTAACATTGAAGAGATTATTTACTGGCGCACGAGGCGCGGTGTTCTCGAAGCTTTTTGTGAAATGGCAAGGTTACCCTCACAGCATGAACAGCTGGGTATGAGAGGTAGATCTTTTAAATGCTTGACAAGTGGCGATTGACAACAGTTGGGTCCGAGTACAGCCACCATCTATAAAGACACTGATTTTTATGTTATGTTACCATCAAACACATCTACTGGTGAAAAAATTCATTCCAATACAACCGCTCATTTTATTACACAACTGCCAAGGACGCTACGTTTCCAAGTGCGATGGGAGGTTGGTTTATCGGAAACACATTTCCCGGCCATCTTCAAGAACATTACTGCTGTAAACAACACTTTCGAAATAGGTTTTAAGGATGATCTCATACATGAACAAGTCGACTTCAACATTGTTTCACCAGTAAGAATTCCGACACTCCAGTCTTTCATAATCGAATTTGAATTGGTCTTACAAGCTTATTTGAAAGATGTTCTGTTTTACCATAACACTTCTTTAGACCAAAACATCACCAAGAGTTTGCCTCTGAATGTAAAGATTCGATTTACCACTCCTGGATTCTCTAATGTGTTTAATGTTTCACCAAATACATTCTATGAGGAACGTTTCTCTCTAACTCTGGATTACAACCTACTATTTAAGTGTGTCCAATTTTTCTGTTGCATTAAGGTATCCCAAGTCGCACTCCTGTACCAAAAAATTGTTGAATTTAAGAGTACCAAATTGCAAAGTAGGGTAGCAGCTATTGATTTCTAAAAGATAGTTTTAGAACAGTGGGTATCGAGACAAAGATGGTTAATCATTCTGTATTGTTTACGGGGTCCCCAACACGGTTCATTGAATTCCCAGCAGCTGTCAACATTGGATGTATACCTGATAGGTTTCTGAACAAGAAATTGAAAACACCTAGTACTATGCCTTTAAATGACACAGATGAGGGGATTATCAGTTGTGTTATTTCTGATCCGCCTGACACTCCAGAATAGTGCATCTTAAAAATTCCCGTGTATTATGATAGCTCGTAGAGACGTTGTTCATGTGCTCGTTAAGCTGATTCTATTGAAAGAACAGGCTTTTTACAAAATCAATCTGAAACCTAACAAATGTTTTGTTTTCATTTCAAATGCACAGAAGAACGCTATATTAGTTTTAGCGAGTGTCTATGTTACACATGGGGTTTACAAGCTGAACTTTCAAACTCGGAAACCGTTATTGGAGAGGGTTCAACCCCAACAGGTCTTACACTTGGCATACATGGTTATTATCTGTATACGGCCATCATACAACCGCAAGTACACATTCGCTCCGCTCTTCGCGAACTATTCCCAATTCATATGCCAGACGAGAAGTGATTTATCAGGCTTTTCATTCACCTGACTATTTCCCTTAATTAAAAACGTCATAGACACGATTGAAATCGCGCTACATTCAGACCATGGGGATTGGCTCTCGTTTTTAACAGGCAAAACCGTAGTGAAATTACATTTTCGTAAGAAACAACTGTAGTGCGAGGTTGATTTCTTTTTTCTCTCCTCCTCAATTACTTCAAGATGCATATCCCATATCATCCGAACCAAGAAGTAATTTCGTGTTACTCTTTAAACCAGAGACGGAATGGCTTACCAGTGTTTAGAGGGTCGGTTTTCCAGAGAGGCAATGGGATTGGAATTGGAATCTGTTTCGCTTTGCAACACCTTTACTCAAATCCATGGGTAAGATTCTCGGTCGACGTTACCTAAAGGGCGGTGTTTCCGTTTTTAATGATGTGATACATGGTCAAAATCTCAAAATCGCTGTCATCACGAATGATAGAGGCTGGAGGTAGTGCCCTGCAGGAAATGGGTGCTAGAGTTCAGAGAGGCAGAGGACATGTTTAAAGACGAAATTCAACATTTCCTACTCATTCACATGTAAAAAAGGCCTAGAGGCAACAGATTGGAGTCCTTTCTATAGAGTGAATACAAACGAAGAGGTCGAGTGCAGCGTTCAAAAAAGTTGAAAAAATCGCAGAAGAAACAGAAGAAGAAGTGGAAGAAACTGAAGAAGTAATCAAAAAGACCTGCAAAATTACGTTCCAAGCCAGTTTTAAACATACTACCTTTACCATCAGTTTTTGCCTAATACATACGTAATTATGGCATCACTGATGCACCGGCTGAGCACTGAATGTCTCAACAGCGATCTCGACATTTTTTCTATACCCCACACGAGCAGTCAACAGGAAAAACGACACTTCACAGGATACCAACCAACAGCCATCATCAGCCAAGACGGACCTATTGAATTTTACGTACCTGGTTTGGCAGATTTTTACACGGATCTCGATCAAACTACATTAAGCTTAGATATCGTTATCAAGAAAAAAGATGGGCCGTTACCAGCTGGTGATAAAGCAGGTCCTGTGAACCTTTTCTTACATTCGCTATTCTCACAAGTCGACTGTTATCTAGGTGATACGTTAGTTAATCATAGTAATAACTTTTATCCATACAGAGCTTATTTTGAAACTCTTTTGAACTATGGTCAGACTTCTAAACAAAGTCAACTCACAACAGCTGGGTATTGTAAAGACACGGGCGGTAAAATAGACAATGCTGACGATACAAAGAACGGGTTTAAGTTACGTAAAAAACTCGCACGAAACGGCGTTTACTACACGGAAGGCACTCTTCATTTAGACATGTTTCATCAGTGTCGATTGCTGCTAAACTCTACGGATTTCCGTCTCAGGCTTTACAGAAGCAAACCCACTTTTGCTCTGATTTCTGATGCAGCTAATCCAAATTACCAGATTACAATCCGAAAAGCAACGCTAACTGTTGAGAGAGTTAAAGTTAACAGAGCCACACTATTAGCACATGCAAAGACTCTGCAAACCGCTAACGCGTTTTACCCTATCGGACGTGTTGAAATGAGGTCAGTGAATATTGCTACTGGTACTAGAAATCACGTCATACAGAACTTAATTACTGGTCAGATTTCCTCTCCGTTGTAATATATCAAACGGCTTGGAATGATGTGTTAAGAATGAATATAACGTACAATTAATAATAATCCAAATTAGTTTCAAGGAACTGATTTAGTGTAACCATTATGGTTCATTGGAACTTTTAATGCTAAAATATTGCTTTTAATATATCGAACAACTTGCAATGATGTGTCATGAAATAATATAACGTAAAATTAATGATAGCCGTAATTGGTTCCAAGAAACCAGGTTTCGAGGAACCCTTATGGTTCATTTGAACTTTTGAAGCTAAAATATGGCATATAACAAATGACTTGGAATGATGTTTCATGAATGAATATAAACCATTAACGAATGACATAACCAAGTATCGAAATGTTAAACTAAACTATTCGCGGAACCATTTTTTAAACCGCCCTATGTTAATACTGCAAATTTCTGATGGACCATAATGATCCATTAACTACGTACCGTTGAACCAATTTGGATTATCATTAAATTTACGTTATATTCATTCATGACACATCATTCCAAGTCGTTCGATATATTACATGCCATAATTTAGCATTGAAAGTTCCAATAAGCCATAATGGTTCCACTAAACCAGTTTCCTTGGAACCAATTTCGACTATCATTATTTTTACGTTATATTCATTCATGGCACATCATTCCAAATCGTTTGATATATTACATGCCATATTTTAGCTTTGAAAGTTCCAATTAGCCATAATTGTTCCACCAACGAGATAGAATACATAGAGTCGCAGACCGACTGCTTACAGCACCGTCAAACTGATTAACAGTGTACTAAGAGCGGCCAAGGCAGAAGAGGGCAAAAACAAGCAGCAGATTACATGACAAAATGTTTATTTTTTTGTAAAAATTCTAAAAAATAAAATATGTTGGAAATATTTTGTTGATCTGGAAAGTGTTCATGCTAGAAATAAACTGTGAAATGGTTATATAAACTAACATAGATAAAAAAGAACGAGGTTAAGTCTGCCAAATTGAGTAATTCTATTGTTTTAATTAAATTACCTTTTTGAATTAAGTTGGTTGTTTTTACCGTAATTTTTTGTATAAAATAGTGAGAAAAAAAATAAAAGTTAAAAAAATCACTACAACGTAATATAAAATGTAAATATTATTTAATATTCTGATTATAAATGCAGTGAAAATACGAATAAAAAAATGGGAGGGGTGGTCAAAGAGGCGGGGGGTTCGTATTGTATACCGAAAATTACGTTACATTGATTGGAGTAAATTTGAGCTATTCTTTTGCTGAAGCAATGGCATTCTGTCGATTTATTTAAAATAAAATGTTTTTTGTTTAAAAACATTGAAATTAAACAATGGATCATTTGTGCGGCATTACAAGAGAAAAACGCCAGTTTTTGGTTTAATTGACAAACGGTTATTGGACCTTTTATTAATTAAGAGGAATTTATTTGGAGTGATACTCAAACTTTAAAATATCTCCTCATGAGAACACTAAATCTAGATAATTTAGAATTATTTGTCTCGTCAATCAGAAACCGTGGAGGAAATAACAACAATCCTAATGCTCTTTAGTTTCGTTCTGAAAATAGAAGATGCTTAATTGCACGCATTGTTCGCTCATATAATGGTAATTGTGAAGTGATTGATGATATGAAAAATTTACTTATCGTATTGTTTTGAATAATATTCGCCCCATTTTGTCGCCGCCCTCAAATAGATGCCGCTTCATAAAGAAGTTAAATTTTTTTAGAATTTTTTTTTATTAAGGTAAATATAAGGTGATTTTATTAAGAAAATAAATGAATTTAAAATATTTATCCATAAATTAAAAACATAATAACAAAAGGAGCAAAAATGTGACATAAATCATAATGAATGCTTTTAATGCTGGCCTCAAGTAATCGCCGCACCCCAAAATGTTAATAAGGCATACAGTATTAAGCCGTCTACTTAAAATATATTTAATAATGATGCTTTAAACGAAAAATGGGATCATAATTATGTGCCAGAATATAACTCACTTAGTTTATTTTGTGAGCATGCCTGCGGGTAATGTTAGTAAATTAAGTTGCAAATAGTATACCAGTGCTTATGCAGAAGAAAAGTGAAGATAGTATGCTAATTTTCATTAAAAATGTAAAAACTGTTTCCTTAATGTTTCTAGAGACGTTGTTAAGTTGTGCACGATCGCAGAAAAATATTTTGATTGCAAAATATTTTATTAAAGAAGGGCAGTATTATTGTTTAAATTATTATTTCACACAATCAGCCATTTATCAACTACAATATTTCCAGATTTTCCTCATTTTTTCATAAGCAGTTATACTGATGAGAAATCGCATTATTCCACTAAAATTATACTAATTGAAATAATTAATATAAAAACATTACTTCATTATTCGGATTCATCATCATTGCCGACAAAAAACCTCACAATTGCAATAAATACAAATTCGACAAATGTGCCCAAAAGTAATTTTATTTAAAAGACAATAAAGAATATTTTGTAAAACAACAAAAATAATTATTGATTTGGAGTTGGAGTTTATGAAGAAACAATAATATTATGGGGCTGTTAATTATGAAAAAGAATTAAACGTTGAAATTTTATATAAACAGAATAAAATCTTAAATGATTTTTTATTTAATAAAAATAATTTATTAGATTCTGGAAACAACATTTTAATTTCAATGGGAAAGGAAAAATCTCTCATTATATTTAATTAAACTGTCCACATATTCTCTAGTGAAATTAAATGGTTATAAACGGTATTTATTACCAGTATCACACAGGTTTCTGTCTATTGTCATTACTGCCCTCTTCTGTCATGGCCACAGAAAAGCAATTCCAAACAAAGATTGCGGTCGGTCTGCCATTCTATGTATTCTATCTCGTTGGGTTCCACTAAACCAGGTTCCTTAGAACCAATTTCGACTATCATTATTTTTACGTTATATACATTCATGACACATCATTCCAAGTCGTTTGATATATTACATGCAATATTTTAGTATTGAAAGTTTCAATGAGCCATAATGGTTCCACTAAACCAGGTTCCTTGTAACCAATTTCGACTATCATTAATTTTACGTTATACTCATTCATGACACTTCATTCAAAGTCGTTTGATATCTTACATGCCATATTTTATCATTGAAAACATTTGAGGGTGTCAAAAGGGTACCATTAGAGCACGTGCCATTGTTTCGATTTTAACCATTTTCAAAATGGTTCATTCCCGGAACCATATTTACTATTTGGCTAAAATCATAATTTATGTTCGTTTCAATCTCGTCATTACGATTTGTTTGATATATTACTTAATATTGAAAAATGCTTGGTGGGGTCGTGAAGGTACCATTTGTGCACGTGCTATTAAACGGATTCAGAAAATTTTTGTGATTGCTTCGTGCTATGTATCATATTCATCGACTGACGAGAATTATAATGAATAACCGTTTTTATCTCGTCATTACGATTTGTTTCATCCATTACTTAATATTCTTCCCATTGAAAATTGCTTGGCGGGAAAATTGAGGTCCCATTTTTGCACGTGCCAATGAACCGATTTAGATAATAATTGTGACTGGTTCTTGCCATGAACCATATTCACTGACTGACGAAAACAGATTTTGAAAATCTTTCTTAGCCTCGGAGGAGTTAGAGTTACGGACGGACAGACAGGCAGACATACAGACAGACACGTTTCCCCACACTGATAGCATAACGTACCTTTCGGTACTTAATAATGTAAAATTACTAATAGTCGAAATTGGTTCAAAGGTACGTGGTTTAATGATATCTTTATGGTCCTTTATAAACATACAGGATTAAAAATATGGTTCCGCGAATGTTTTAGTTTAACCTTTCGGTACTTGGTTATGTCATTCCTTAATGGTTTATTATATTTAAAAATTAATAAAGAGTAGACCAGCTTCAATTTTTCATGTAACTAAAGCTATTTTCGAAACTCCACTGGTAATGCTGAATGAAGAGACATCAAATTTACTTTTTATTTAGCAATACAAATGAAAATACCTACTAGGTATTAAAAACTGATTAATTTACAATAATCAATTTTTTTTAATAATAAAAATCAGTTAAGACTGAAAAAAAAAATTCATTTTTCCTCTAGTTTCATTTCTTATCACCATGGATAAAATAATAATTTTGCGTCTTCATTTCTCTTATCACTTTCGCTTGTCTCTGTCTAAGCCTCCATTTTAACGATAGTAGTTGCGAGTTGTACGTGCTCTTTTAAAAATTCGTAAGTTGTTGAATTAGCTATTGAAAGTCATTAAAAGTATATGTTATCATTATTTAATACAATAAAGTTTTTTTAAAAAAATCAGAAAACAGGTTACTAATACCTCCTGAAATCATCTACAAAAACAGCTGAAATTACATTAAGAACTTACGCCGCCTTAGGTTTCTGCCACTCGCAACATGGCGAGTGCTGCACTTCCCTTGGCACCAGTAGCGCTCAGCGAAATGAATAGGGCACTGCTAGTCTCTTACTTTCATTTGTCTCTGGTTCTGACCGTAAGCTCGTCATGGCAAAAAAATCGCACGATATTTCAAGAAGTGAGGGGAAACAAGATAAGAGGCAAAACAAGAGAAAGAGGAAAAAATTTAAGATATATGTCCCCTTTTCAAAACACGTTTTATAAAGTTTTATTGTTATACAAGATTTTTTTCCGCGCGTACTTTGCGAGATAATTACTTTCAAATTCAATTAATATGGTTGCAAAGTTTGCACATTTAAAATAAACTCTTATTGTTGCAAAGCTCGCACATTCAAATTGTTTCGTGTGACGAACCATGACCTCTTCTATTATTCCAGACCTATTCTTAGCGGATAAATTTACGTATCCCTCTTTCGCAAGCCTGATGTTTTCATCTGATTCCGCTAGATGTCTCACTCTGTGTCCGCCATAATTCGCTACTTTCAGTGAATAAAGAGGGCGCTGTTTTTTTTTGAAAAAATGGCTGCGAAAGTAGGATCCTTCCATTTTTAAACTAAAAATAGATGATTGTTTAGGATAAAAATTCGTTCTAAGAACTATTAAGAGAGAATGTTATCTGAATCCTACCGTGGCGTGTTTAATAATAACAGTGTTTAATCTACTGCGAATCCTACCTTGGCTTTCGAGATATTAGGCCTCCGCATCGCGTATCATTTCAATGCTTTCCTCCGTGCCAGCCGAAGTTCAACTTTTTAACGCTAGAGGGAGATCATCAGGGAAATGCTATAGGGAATTCAAGGTAAAATTTTAAGTCGGATAAAGTAGCATGAGGACGAGAGTTTCTTGTGGCTCTTTAGTCCTGAAGAGCGCCAAACAAGCCATAGAGATAAACAACTAACGGTCAGAAGTTGAGAATACCTCGACACACGATTTCAAGCCCGATGCGGAGGCCTGCTTTGTCGAAGGCCAAGATCCTACTTAGCTCAGTTCAAATAAAGCAAACCAGCGCGGCGTCACTTAAACTGAAAATAGCGAATATCATGCCCACAGCCATGGACATGGCCTATGGAAATAATAGTCGTTCAACTCCACTGAAAAATGAAGCTAAAGTTTCTAACTCCTGATAGGGCGGGAGCTCTATTCAAACATGGCGCCGTATAATAGCACCTTTAGTGCATGCAGCGCCGACTATTGTGAGTAAAAATATTAATTTCATTTTCACTTTCAATACAGCCGGAATTATTGACATACTATTGCCAAAATTAGTGTATTCTACACAATTTTAAATAAATAATTGATAATCCAACTGTATAATGCATTACTAAGCTCACTATTAATTTTGGGTATCAACAATATAAGTAAAATAATTCTACAAATTATGGAATTCAGATCACGCTAGGTGCCGCATACATCGCAGAAAGGGTATTTGACCTATGCTCCTCCTAGCGTGATCTGATTTCCCTAGCTTCCCTTAACAATGGTAAAAGACGGGAGTTAAACGACCATTTACTTCTATAGACCTTGGCCATGGATGAATGAAGTCCATGCCATAGCTCAGTGCTTTGGCTTGGTTCTTCTTTGTATTTGCTTCACAGTTTCACATTTAATTCAGTATGGGTTCGTACTGTGCAGTTGTTGTCTATTCAAACGCTCAAAAATCCTTAGAAAATGGAGAGATGCAGAATGTAAATGAGCATCGAAGCAGTGTATTAGTAGGAAGGACTTCACCCCCTCTAAAGCCGCTGCAGTAAATCACTATTCATCATTATTCACACTTCACAGTTATTAAACCCACTAAGACTGTCATCTGCAAAGTTAACATTATTACAATATGAATGAGGCAGGTCTAAATTTAAGCAATACTAAATTTATTAAATACGAGCTATATTAAATACGCTTGTTAATTTTCACTATCCGCGATGATTAAATGCCACCAAGGTAAGTGAATTTATTTTTTAGCAGGCTGCATCCCCCAAAAACTATAACAAACCCTACTCTAACAAACCAATATATATCCCCATTTCTATTTAGTCCCAGTAAAAGGCTAAGAAGTAATAGTTAAATAATAAAACTTCATTCAGTCATCGTGCGATTGTGCGGTTATTGAAAATTAGCCTATACGCGTTTCGAAGCAGGCGCTTTGTTATCTGTTGATGAAGTGAAAGCTTCGAAACACGTTACTCCTATATTTAATAAATTTAGTATTCTTTAAATTTTGACCTGCCTCATTCATATTTATCGTAACTATAAAAGACACAGAGAAGAGATGGCCTTGTAATAGTTTTTATACAATATAACCATGTATTTTTACTTCACTGAGAAGAGATGACCTTTGGTTTAAGATATATGTTCCTTTTGTGATAATACACTGGCTCAAGAAATAGGCTTAGAAAATAATTATATGCCTCTAAGTTCTTATATGCTTTACATTTGATCATGGTCAAACGCTTTTGATTCAATAAAATAATTGTGAATGTCTAAAATATGAAACAGGTGGGCACATCACATCACACATTCTGAAGAATTTATGTTCATAATCTGAAATATAATTAAAAAGAGGTTTTAAAGTGAGAAAATAAAGATTGGTTGTTTGGTTGGTTTGGTATTAACGTCTTATTCAACTGCCGTGATCATTTCAAGACGGCGTTACAGGGGCCGCAAATTTTGCCTCGCAAGGGTTCTTTAACTTGTGAGCAAATAAACACATTTTTACAAATGTGTCTGATTTTTTTTTACCGTCATGCTGCCTGTCCACCTGTTTCCTTTCGAGTTCACAGGCTCGGCAATGTTTAAGTTTCGAATGCGTTCGCCATTACAACATGCCCCTGAGCGGGGCGTAGCTATCGTATATTTTTACACATACGGTGGCTACGTTCTGAGCTCTCGGGTCTTCCGATTCCTTTCATCCACTCACAACTGCCTATAATGTCGCATCGTTAATTAAAGATACTAAAAAATCTGATATTGTGTACAATATTTCTGCTCTAATTTTAATATTTAGAGACAAGTGATGAACATGATTTACATGTTTATGTCGAGATGCAGTTGCATTCTTTAGTCTATTTTCAACGCGATTGTATAGGCAGCATGGCGGCATAAAAAAATTAGACAGCATTTGCAAAAATGTCTTTATATGCCTACTTTAAAACCCGTTTATAATTAGGAACATAAATTAATTATTAAGCTTGTGTGGTGATTTAAAGTATCAAGCTGTTTCATATTTCAACACTTACAATTATTTTATTGAATCAAAAGCGTTTGACTATGAACAAATGAAAGCATATAAGAACTTTAGAGGCATATAATTATGTTCTAAGTGTATTTATGACCCAGTGTAATATCACAGAAGGAACATATAATATCTTAAACCAGAGGTCCTCTCTTCTCAATGAAGTAAAAATACAAGGTTTTATTGTATAAAAACTATTACAAGGTCATCTCTTCTCACAAATCAGTGTCTTTTATTGTTACAATAAATATGAATGAGGCAGGTCAAAATTTAAACAATACTAAATTTATTAAATATAGGAGTAATGTGTTTCGAAGCTTTCACTACATCAACAGATATAGCGTCTGCTCCGAAACGCGTATTGTCTAATTTTCCATAACCGAACAATCGCACGATGACTGAATGAATTTTTATTAATTTAACCGTTACTTCTTAGCCTTTTACTGGGATTAAATAGAAAAGGGGGTATAAATCTGCTTGTTAGAGTAGGGATCTTGGGGATGCAGCCTGCTAAATATGAAATTCACTTACCTTGGTCGCATTCAATCGTCGCGGATACTGAAAATTAACAAGCGTATTTAATAAAGCTCATATTTAAACAATTTACTATCGCTTAAAATTACACCTGCCTCATTCATATTGTAACAATGTTAACTTTGCAGTTCACAGCCTTAGTGGTTTTAATAACTTCGTAAAATCTGAATAAATGATAAACAGTTATTTACTGCAGCGGCCTTAGAGGGGGTGAAGTCCTTCCTATACTGCTTCGATGCTCAATTATATTCTTCCACTCCAATTTCTAAAGATTTTTTGAGCGTTTGAATAGACAACAATCGCAGAGTACGAACCCATGCTGTATTAAATGTCAAATTGTAAAGCAAATACAAAGAAGAACAAAGTCAAGGCACTGAGCTATGGCATGTTCTTCATTTTCATTCATCCATGACTGTGGGCAAGTTATAAGATTTTACATTGTGTCTCCCCTTATTGCAGGCCAGTATGTCATCATCTGAAGAAAAGCTTGAAACAACATTATGCTTTTGCCGATACTGTCTGTGCCTAGATATTATTTTAATTCCCTGTTTAAACAAAGAGTTTTATAGTTTGAGTAGTACTGTTCGTTTTAAGTGTTATTAGATGCTTTTACTCCATTTTCGGAATGCTATAAACTATTGTGACACCTGACCATTGATAAATAAAAATGCGTCTACCACCCCTCTCTTTATTCATTCAGCTCAGTCTCAGGTAAATCCCAATAACAAATTCCACCAATATCAATAGCCAAAGTGTCGGGTTCGGAAAAATAAAATTTATCTTAAAATTTTTTAAAGGTGCTCAAGCGAGAAATATTTCAAAAGAAATAAGTAGGCAAAATGTTAAAGTCACAACAAAATCAATATTTATTTCAAGAAAAAACATTTATTGGAGAAAAGTTAAAGAATGCAGAAAATCTTAACTTCTAATGATTAACTACCAAAAAATTGACTATATCAAAAATTCAAGATAAAAAAAATGCAGCTGCTTGACTAAATTATGATGATCAAAATGAAACTTATACTATTCATATTTATATGCAAACTCTAAACCAACTCAATATTATCAATAATTTCAATATGTTTTGTGCTCAAGTGACCACTCTGAATGGGTCTCACCAAAACTTTAATATTATATCTATCAATGAACTCAGAATTCAAAATGTAATTCAATATTTTTAACATATATCAAATTCAAATAAACTCTATCACTTACAGAACAATTGCCAGTCTGAAGTCTTGTATCCACAATAACAATATCACAACACACTAAACTCTTAATTTTTTTTATCCAAAGGGCACTATTACACTGCACTGAATTTTCTCATCAAAAGAAAATAAACAAACAAATTCCACTAGATAAACCAAACACTGCACTTTGAGCAAGGAATTCGGATGGATCTCCCTTTGAGTTCCTAGATTCTCTCAAAATGTCTAAAAATTCTTACACTCAATCCAATGTAGTTGATGCGTCGCTTGAAGAATCTCGGTTGCTTTCTCAACTCGTGTTGACTCGCACTGAATCCTTCTTTATGCTTGAAATTTGTATTGCTCCTCTTAGAAGTCGCTTTACTCTCACAGACCGTAGAATTGCTGACTATTAAAATTTTAAAATTTACCATCGACGATATTTGAAACTCATTTTCTTCTAGTTAGGGGAATCTTTGCATATCATCTGCATCTCAGTAGGTATCCAAAGCACATGCTCATCACATCTTATTTGTCATCCAATTGTTACTCATATAATTGTTCCACATATATTGTAAAGTTCTCATTACTCCTCTATACATCAGTGGGGGATTCCAAAATTATTCATAATACTCAGGAGAACTTCTCCCTACATGCCACCTAGGCTATCACATATCATATTTATGTATGTGATGAGACCCTTGAAAGAAATGCAAGGAGAAGAGGTGTTCCAAACGTTTTTGCTACACATATAAATGTAGATTCATTCACAGCATAACAAATCAGGGCTCCCCTCCCCAACATTTAATTTCAACCCTGTGAATCCTGCTGTCCAGTCAGAGCCCATGCCCTGCCAGCTACAACAGAATCGCATGATAACTGACTCCGTAGAGGCCCAGAAATCGTCTCACCCCCCCTTCCTTGGTCAGAGCAAGCCTTTAAAATCTCACAATTTCCGGCCTCACTTTCACCAAGAAAATGTAAATGAAGATCTCTCAAACTCATGTTTACTCAATAATCAAACCTTAATTCTCGACTTCATAAAAGACACACCCCATCAATTGATGAATAATATCACCTCATCAATTATAGTAATGACCAAAATTATTGTAAGACACAAAAAGTCACGAAGATCGCTATTTCCGTTCTACTGAAATAGAAGCAGAACTGTCTCCTGTAAAAAAGACATAGAAGCAACAGCTTGGAGTCGTTTCTGGCATCTCAGCACAGACGAAAAAGCCTTTCACAACGCTCAACAAAGACGAAAAAAGCCCAAATGAAAAGGCAGAAGAGGCAAACAAAAAAAAACGTCAACAAAAAGGAACGCAAATTCTGTTTAAACATACGCCCTTTAACATCGGTTTTTGCCTAAAACCTACCAAACCATGGCCTCAATGATACAACAGATGAGCACCGAATGCCTCAACAGCGATCTTGACACTTTTTCTATTCCTCACACGAGTGGTCAGCAGGAAAAACGCCAAGTCACAGGATACCAACCAACAGCCATCATTAGTCAAGATGGACCTATCGAATTCTGTGTACTTAAATTAGTGGATTTTTACCAAACTACACTGAGTTTAGAAGTCGTTATCAATAAAGGTGATGGGTTAATACCATCTGATGATAAAACAGGTCCTGTAAAGCTATTCTTACACTCGTTATTCTCTCAAGTGGATTGTTACTTGGGGGATATATTAGTCAGTCACAGCAATAACTTATACTCATACAGAGCTTATTTTGAAACTCTTTTGAATTATGGTCGTATCTCTAAACAAACACAATTTACAACATCAGGTTATTACAAAGACACAAGTGGAAAAATGGATAATGTTGATGATACAAACAATGGACTTATGCTACGCAAAAAGCTCGTTCAAAACGGTGTTTATTACTTGGAGAGTTCTCTCCATTTAGAGATACTCCGATAGAGTCGGTTGCTGCTAAACTCTCTGGATTTTAGACTGAGATTTTACAAAGTAAAACAAACTTTGCACTGATATCTGACGAGGTTAACGCTAATAATCAGATCACAATTCGAAAAGCAACACTGAACGTCGAGAGAGTTTAAAGTTAACACGGCAACGTTATTAGCGCATGCAAAGTCTCTACTAACCACTAATGCGTTTTATCCTATCGGCCGAGCATTGCAGCCGGCACTAGAAATCTCGTCATTCAGAACTTAATTGCGGGACAGATTCCGACCCACTGGACTTTTGCGTTTACAACGAGTGAAGCACAGAATGGCTCTTTTACTTCAAACCCGTTCAAGTTTCAACATTTCAATCTATCTTTCCTCTCACTGTCATTAGATACTCAATCAATTCCGCTTTAACCGCTGAAACCAAATTTTGATTCGGGGTCTTACTTGAGAGAATTTGTTCACTCCATGAAAGCACTTGGGCTTTGGGAATAAGACAGAGATGTTGTTGTCACTCAGTTTGATTACGCCGCTGTTTACACATTCTTTGCCTTTGACCTTTCAGGGGACAGGAATTATTATACAGATAGATACAATCTTATACGCAATGGCACGCTAAGTGTTGAAGTTCAGTTCTCTGAAGCTTTAGCTTGCTCTGTGAACCAGATTACCTATTGCCAGTATCAAAATCTCCTGTAAATCAATATAGACAGAAACATAAACTTTGATTTCACAAATTAGGTTCAATAGACACACAACAGCTATGGTGTGCGCTCGAGTGTGATTCCTTCACTCGTCGTGTGGCACGAGTTGTTTTCCCCGCTGATTTGATAGAACTTCTCGATCCTGTTTACCCTTCGTTACTAATTGTAAATACAGACGATGCTAGTAAACCTGGCACACACTGGGTGGCTTTCTTTATGCCCTCTGTCAAACAAGCATACATATTCGATTCTTTTGGAATGTTTCCCCAAGAACAATTTCACCCGTTCATGACTAAACACTCTGAAAAATGGATCAACAACACGAGAATTGTGCAACTTCAGTCTTCTGACACATGTGGTCATCACTGTTACAGCGGGAAAAACCTCGCTGTAACAAATTATGTCTTCCGGCGGAGAAAGGTTCCGGGGAGTCAGCGCGGCGAGAGCGGAGGGGGAGATTCGATTGTCGTCACGAGGAGAGGCGACAGGGGACGAGACGGGAGAAAAGGAGAGCGAGTTCCGGAGTCGTGGAGTTCAGATGGAAATTCCTCGCCGAAGGACGAGCAGCGGAGACGACAGGTTTTCGGCCAGGGTAAAGTTAATGCCAGCCGTGGAGGCATTAACGTTCCCGAGCGTGGGGACGTTTTCCTGAAGGTGAGCTCGTCCGCCGGTAAAATTAGCGAGGCGTCAGACAACGCAGCGAGCGTCGCCCGGATTCCGAGGACCAAATTCACGCCCGTCAACCTGTTGAGCCTGACCAATTTTGAAATGGAAATGTGGCACGAGAGCCGGGAATACGAAGGAAACGCATCCATCGTGTGCTGCGAGCGAGTCCGCCTACTCGGCGTTCTCCCCCTCGGCGTTCGTTCGAGATGGCATCGGCAGAGTGGTGGCTCGTCCGTAAATAGTGCTGTGTAGTTTAGCAACCCGGTTACGGTCATTTAAAAGTCGTGAGTACTGAATTCTCATTTATTTTAAAAAAATTTTGCTTTTAAAAAGGAACATTTGTGTGCCGCCTAAAATAAAGTGAAGACTTACCGTTTATGGAGTCAATAGCCGTAATTTATCGCGGGTGTCACCGCATCTTTGTTATTACACAGACGTTAAGCCGTAGTAAGGTAAATTTTAGTTTGTGTCCCTATAATTATTTCGTTTAATTGCTACGAATAATTCTGTGGGTTTTTTTTTTTTGCGAAGGAGGTTATGTCTATTTCGTGCCTAGTGTTTTAGGAGTTATTTATTATTCAAAATTTGTGTCCTCCTTTTGCAGGCATGTGACGAAATTCTTTGCATTTTGTGACTGTTGTGTCAACGCTAATTTAAGACTGGATTTTGTGCATTAAGACTTTATCTTCCTTACTGGACGTTATTCTGTGAGATATTTTTTTATATTAGTGACTGAATTTAAGCGTAAGCTTAGCCTGTTAATTTATTTTGGAGTGATACTTCGTTGGTATGATTCTTTGCAAATGGATCTATGAGAAATGAATTATGTTTAATCCTTATGTCTATTTTAAGAGAGGCTAATCTATTTTAGCGTTCATTTATGTGTCTGATTTTGATATATTAAGAAATTTACCTCAGTTGATAATTTTTGTGATCCATTACGCTAACTTCTTTGTTTGAAATTTTCACACCGCTTGTTAGCAGTAAGATCAAGTTGGTTCTAGTTAATTGCAATGCTGCTGCGAAGTGTTCTCTACCCCGAGGTGGGTTCTTGAGTTCTGGTATAGGTGATAAGATGTCTTTTATTAAACGATTAATGTTTGAACACGTATTGATTTTCCGACGACTGACACTGTCCCTTCTTTTGTCCATCGAATAACACCAGTTCTCTTACGTAGTATCTCGCGGAGTTGATCCCGTTTCGAGATTTGCTGAACTGGTACTTTACGAGACGGCACGTTGGTCCCAAGTTTGTTCTCAGGGGTTTCGCTACCCATGCCACCATTGTCATTCCAGTAGGGTTTTTCTTTTAGGTCTGCTGACGAATGAAATACAGGTGAATAGACGAGTTGAGGTGGTGATGCATAAGGAAGTGTTTCGGGAAGGGATCGAGGTGATGGTCGTGTTTACATCGACATCTGAGGCGTTTGAGGGTCTGTTTGGGTTGAAAAACTCGTTGGTTTCGTACTACCTTCTGGTCTCTTTCCTCTTAGATATTTTTGAAGGGTGTTTAAATAAAGGTCTCATTTCTGATGTACATTCAAATTTGGATTTTTTAAAATCTCGTTGATTTGCGAATCCAGTTGTTTATTACGTTTTGTTTCTTCATCATCGTCATCAACTCTGGTCTGTTTAGTGTCGGATTTTTCAGACAGTGTACGCGGTGATACAATCTGCGCTTGCAAGAAATCTTTGATATTCGTGTGAAGGTAGTAATACGTACTTTTATATGCTTTTAACTAATAATTTTTTATTCAAAATTGGACCAGCGAACTGCCCAACAAAAGGGGTAGCAGGAATCCGTTACCATGCTGATTCAGATAAGCCTTCTTTGATCTTAATGAAATTTTTTTATGAGCTAAACCTTTTATCTTCCTCAAATGCTGTCTAATGCGTGGTGTCCAAGGTACTTTATAATGCAGAATGTTATGACAGATTTGACACAAAGCTTTTACTTGATTAGGACTGGCATCCTGCATTTGTACTTTCCTATGACGAGGTGCTGAGTGTTTCAAGGTGCCTAGAGAATGTCGATGTTTTACGAACAGGGGTATCATCGTTGTATTTACTCGCTGGCTGCTCGTATTAAAAATGATTGTCATCTGGTTTAAAACTTTGTTTTATCAGCATAGATCAAGATTGGTCTTTCATGAAGAAAGATCTTACTACATAGTCTCAGGACATCAGGACAGCTCTGAGTTAAATCAAGTAGCAAATAACTATGGGGTTCCAGCGTGGCATCTTTAAAGGCTTCGATGAGTAAACGTCCATACCCTATTTGCGATGCCAGCATACGAATTTGTCCTACATTTCTCGGTGACTTTAGCAGAAAGATGAACTGGGTGTTTAAACTTATCATGCGGATGATTTTTGAATGTGCAAAGAGGTTCTGTGTAATTAGTAACACAGAGAAAGTGAGATGATGATGTAACGTATGTAGATTTTTTCAACAATTTCGTTATTTTTCAACTCATTCAATAAATCGTCTAAAATCAATAACGCCTGTTCGGGAATACGTTCTTGTATCAACTTTTCATCGGGGACTCCTGCATGAAACGTAATGTTTGAGAGCTTCAAGTGTTTAATAACCGGGGGTATTAAAGCACCATAGCAGTAAATTATTTCTGTTGATGGTGGATCCATCACCTCATCTCTATACTTTAACATTTGGGCTACTAAAGGTGAGTTTCATCTTCTAGAGCTACCGGCGACAAGCGCCGAAAAACATTGCGTAAATTTAACAGATGCGTTTATCTTCGTGATTGTGTGGATGATGATGATGAAAAGACAGAATGCCGAAACTTTTCACTAGGTTTACGGTTTCTTTGTTGAGAGTTGAATGATGTCCCGCGGATTTTGACACAGTTTTTATTTAATGAAATTCATCACACACATTATTCACGTTCTACGAAATTATTTGTTGAACGGTTAGACACGACGGGTTTTCAGATAAGACGGTTTTTTACTAAGTTAAAATTTATCAAGGTCTGGATTTTATGTTGACGAAATTTCTCGTGGGATGTTTTTTGGTATGACGGCACTGATTTGTATACAATTTTTGCATGGGTGAAATTTTCTTCGAGCGTGGTTTTCACCATTACGGAAATTCTCCTAGCGTGGTTTTTAACGCGAAAGAATTTCTCTGAGGGTTGTTTTCGCTTGCTCGTTTTCATCTTATGTGAAAATTCAACCAAACAGATTTGTTCCTTAACACATTTTAAATACCACTCACGAACGTTTTATTTTGAGGATGGCTATACATTTTTGCATCAGTGCTGTTATCAGTGTAATAAAGTATTTGTAAAAAGGCCTCGTATCCGTTCATGCAATGTAGGGTAATCAACAACAACAATAATAAGCATAGATTACTGTCACGAAATTTGGAGGAGGGCAATATTAATTGCGTCCAAATCCCA
>JAHWFO010010653.1:1027715-1056275 GCA_023313115.1 Rhysida immarginata
TACACCTGAGACCTCGCTGCCATCGTAATCTTTAATTTTATACACAAGAGGTTTTCTATAAATGATTTTTGAAACCTCAAACACCTCCTCTGTCCAGTTTGGAAGATAGCCTTTATCAAATATGTTTTTCACTTTCGAAGTACATACGTGATCGCCGACTTGCAACCTTGGATTTGTGTGTGGTGCTGCTATATAATAACTCTGTTGTTTCAACCATAGAGCTGGGGCATTTCGTTCATTGACATCAGCTGGCGCCATACCCAGGGCTCTGTGATTGCGGTGGTTGTAGCTTAACACGAGGTCAGGTAAGACGTCGATGTATCTGTGTTTGTTGGTAAATGTAAAAAACTTAAACATCCTCGTTTTTAACGTACGGTTGAATCGTTCAATCGTAACAGCTTTTAAATCTGATTCTGTTGTGAAGAAATCGATGTTGAGTTCTTTAAAATAATCTTGAACATGTTTGTTTAAAAATTCTTTCCCTTTATCGCTGTTCACTTTTACAGGAACACTGTCGAGTGTGAAAATTTTTTGAAATGCTTTCTGAAGCTCGAGTCCCCTCTTCGTTTTTAGAGGAATGACCCACGCATAGCGCGAGAAAACGTCGATGCAGGTCAGTAGAAATTTATAACCATCGTTCTGTTTTGACAGACTGGTTAGATCAACCAGGTCCACTTGAAATTGCTCAAATGGCGCATATACACGCATGCGATTACGGGGGTAACGATGACGCACCGGCTTGTGTAGCGTATAAGCTCTCACGCCCCTTAACCATTCACGTGTCTCTTTTTCAGAATGATTTGTTTGTTTAGCTAAACCTCTCACGCCACCAAAACCAGCCGCATTAGCGGGGTTAGAAAATGCCTCATCCATGACCAAAATTTAAATTAAGTTATGTAAAGAACACATCTGTATTTATTTATTTATTTATAAACAGGTAGATGATTGTGCAGTCCCAACCTTTTAGACAGTATTAGCCCCACCTTAGCTGCACACCTATCAATTGAAACAATGTATCCATTAGCTGAAAATTAAAAACAATACAATACACATTGAAACAGCAGTCGTAGAAGACATTGTAAAAGAGTTTGGAAAAAATTTGGTTACCCTAGAAACAATAGTGAATTAGTAATTAGGTAATTAGTTTTTAAGCCGCTGAGGGGCCAGTACTGAACCCGCAAGCCGAAAAGTGGGGTATATAAGGGAATCCACTGGTGTTCACTTGTAAGCCAGAATCACCCAAGTGGCTTTTGCTGAGAGCATCAGGACCCCTCTAATCTCTCCTCAGAGCACCAGCACCAGCACCAGGGGTATATCAGAGGCTTATAAAATTAATTTTATTTCAGGCCCCACCTAAATAAAAGACCAACGCCCAAATTAAAAAGCCAACGCCCAAATTAAAAAACCAACGCCCAAATCAAAAGGCCAACACCCAAAAACAAGGGGGGGGGGATGAGGTGGGGGGGGGCACGTGGGGCGAATACTAAACACTGATTGGTTGGAAAAGGCCACGCCCACCTCATTAATATGCGACTAGAGTAGGTGTTTATTTACTACTGATGCCAGAATGATTCTTAGGAGAGGTGCAAATGCGTTACCCACAACTTGAGGTTGAATCATGTCTGTATACAGATAATAACCATGAATGCCTCTTGTAAAATCGATTGGTGTCGACCCTTCAACGATATCGAGTAAGGTATCAGAGAGATCTGCCTGTAAACCTAATGTGTAGCACAGACCTTTGCTAAAACTTATGTAACGCCCCTTCGAACATTTGTAATAAAAACATTTGTTTGGGGTGAGATTGACACTGTAAAAAGACCGTTCTATCTGCGGAATCAATTTAACGAGTGCATCAACAACATCTCTACGGTTATCGTAATACCCTTCAAGAATTTTTAAGATTCGTTGTACCGGAGTTTCAGGCGAGTCGTAAATAACACAGTTGATGAAACCGTCGCCTGTATCATGTAAGAGGATAGACGTAGGAATTTTCAATTTCTTATTCAGAAAGCGATCCGGAATAAAACCAACATTGGCATCGGCAGGGAATTCAATGAAGCGATCTGAGGGTTCAGAAAAACGAGCAAATTCTTTAACCAACTTTGACTCGATATCGATGGTTCTAAAACTATCTTTTAAAAAATTGAAGGCATCAAAAATGTTAAGTAATTTGGTACTCTTAAACTCAACAACTTTTTGGTATAGAGAAAAGGACTTGGGATACCTTAACGTGACAGTAAAAGACGACACCCACTTAAACAATGCTTTGTAATCTGGAGATAGAGAGAAACATTCCTCAAAAAATGTATTTGGCGAAACTTTAAAAATCTTGCAGAATTCCAGTGTATTAAAACAAATCCCTACATTCGTGGTTAAACTCATAGCAATGTCTTGTATTGAAGAATTGTTGTCTTGGTAAAAGGGGAACATCTGTCAAATATGCTTGTAAAACCAGTCCGACTTCAAGTATGAAAGACGAGAGGGTCGGGTTTCTATCAGGTGGAATAATGTTGAATTCAATTTGTTCCTCGATTTGCTCAGTCTTAAAACAATTTTAAAAGTATTGTTTACAGCTGTAATGTTCTTGAAAAGGTCATGGAACTGCGTTTCCGTTAATGCAACCTCCCACCGCCCTTGGAAACGTAGCGTACGCGGTAGTCGTGTGATAAACTGCGCCGTTGTGTTGAGTTGATTTTTATCGGCTGTCATCGTATTCGAGGGCAAAGTAACTTAGAAATCCGTGTCTTCATACAGGTTGACGAATCATAAACACAACTGACACAGATCATACCTTGTTAAACGTTTAAAAGATCTGTCTCTCGAACCCAGTTGTTCATGCTGTCTGGGTATCCCTGTCATTTCACAAAAGCTTCACGGACACCACGCCTTGTGCGTCTATGAATAATTCTCTCGATGTTGAAGACTTCAGCCATTTTAACCTTTTGTAACTCCTGTTCATAGAATACTCCTGCGATCTCAGTACCTTTGCAATCTTTTATTTTGTGCACAAAAGAATTTCGAAAAATGATTTTTGATATTTCAAACACTTCCTCAGTCCAATTCGGTAGATAACCCTTTGCGAAAATGTTTTTCACTTTTGAAATACGCACGTGATCACCAATTTGTAGTCTCGGTGTTGTTTGCGGCGCAGCTGTGTAATATCGACGCATTTTCAACCACAGTGTCAGTGCATTCCAATCATTAACTTCAGATGGTGCAATACCCAGCGATCTGTGAACACGATTGTTCTAGCTTAGCACGAGATCAGGAAAGATATCGATTTACTTACGTGTGTTGGCATATGTAAAATACTTAAACATATGGGTTTTTAAGCTGTTTAAATCGTTCAGCTGTTGCAGCCTTCACATCGGATTCAGTTGCAAAGAAATGAATTTGAGCACTTTAAAATAATCTTGAACTTAATTATTTAAACTCCTCCCCTTTATCACTGTTAACTTTTAGCGATATCTGACCCTTAGTGAAAATTTTTTGAAAGTCTTTCTGAAGCGCTTGACCTGTCTTTGCTTTTAGTGGAACAACCCATGCAAAATGAGAGAAAACATCGATGCAGGTAAGGAGAAATTTATATCCGTCGTTCTGTTTCGAAAGACTCGATAGATCCACCAGATCAACTTGAAATTAGTCAAACGGTGCAAAAACTCTCATGCGGTTACGTGGATAACGATGCCGAACAGGTTTACGTAGGGTGTAAGCAGGAACACTACTTAACCATTCACCAGTCACTTTTTCAAAATGATTTGTTTGTATAGCTAAACCTCGCACACCTCCAAACCCAGCCGGGTTTCTAGCAGCGTTAAATGCTTCATCTATCACCTGTACTTAAATAAATACCTTTTGCGATGTGCAATGGTATTTATAAAAAAGTTTGCAATGTTAATTGTAAATTGTATAATTGAAACAATGCACCAATTAACAGTAAATTAAAAAACAATCAATACACCTTAAAACAGAAGTAGTTTTATTTAGAAGAAAGTGTGAAAGGGTATGGAAAAAGTTTGGTTGACCAAGAATTAGGTAATCAACTTGAGGAGCCAGTAAATCAACCACGTACCGTTTTGGTGGGTATATAAGGGAAACAAGGAGTATTCACTTCTGATACAGAATCACAGAAGTGCATTTGAAATTAAGAACCAGGATATCCTTACAGAAACACCACGGGATGTAGCACCAGCACCATGGGTAAAACAGGTATTACGTAACCAATATTAATAAATTAGCGGTAATTAAAAGTTAATTAACAAACAGTTGTGTAACTATGACGTCAACAGTCACGTGAACAGCAGTTGGAAATCAGCCGGAATGAAATGTGGAGGGGAAAGGGCCGGTGGGAATGGAATGTGAAGGCCTTTGTTCTTTTGCACACCTGGGGGTGTGGCCATGTGCAAATTTGCCAGGACACACATTCCATTCCCGCTATATCCGGGGGTCTTCTGCTGTCATCGCAGACATCAACAAACGGTATCAATTTATTTTTTTTTTATATCTTAAAGCCTTACGAATTTATTAGGGTTAATGACTATTCTTAAATGTGCTTGTGTTCGATGACGATTCTTGTTAAGATGAACCTTTCGAGTACTCTTTCTGAATATAGCATGTCGAATCCGTTAATGGGGACATAGCTTCAACTTAACAGAGATTGGTTGGTTGGTTTATTAGAAATTTTGGCGTCGACTACTAAGGTCATTTTGCGCCTTTGATACAAGTTATATCTGTATGCAGCCCAGGACAAACACAAACATACATGCCCACGGCGGGATTCGAACCTACGACCAGGCAGACTTGAGAACTAGAAGGCCTACGCCCTAGCCCTCTCGGCCACCTGGCCGGCTAACAGAGATTGAATTGTTCATAGTTTTGCAATAGTTCTCGTTGGTTGTTATGTAATTTTTTTCATGTTTATAATTTTTCCCTCCTTGTAATTGGTGAAATCGTTAAAAAATTAGTTGCTTTTAACTGTTTTTTTGGCTCTGCGATAAATTTTTGTAGCGCTGCGTGCTATTTATTTCACCATCGACCAGCGCTGGATTTGCAAATAGGTCGATTATGCCGCGGTCTAAGGCGGCGGATTTCATTAGTTTGACTATTTTATTCAATATCTACTTATCTACTTAAATACATTTTATTTACGGCATAAAAAGTCTCAGTTTATATTACATTAATTACAAGTGATAGCGAAAGCAGGGGCGGGAGAAAGTCAGTAGCCTATTCTAAAGAAAAGTATAAATCCAGCGCTCACGATTGTTCTGCTAAAATAGTAGGTCACTATGATGAGTAGTTATAAAATTATCGATTTTTGAAATCGTAACTGTAATTATAATCACCCTGTATATAATTCTTTATATACACGGTGATTATAATTACAGGTTGTTTGCGGGTTTGTTTGTGGGTTTGTTTGTTTTTTATATAAATCTACAGTTTTATGTCAATCTTCATGAGATTTTGCTTATTTGTCGATCTTCATGAGATTTGGTCACTGTCTACCTCAGATTTCAAAAAATAATAGTTATTGATAAAAAATCGATTTTCATGGTTATGGCAAGGCATATTAATGAAAAATATCTCATGACCAACAATACAAGGAAAAGATTGTGTAATATAGATAAGTTTCAATTTGTAACAATGCATAGAATTCCTGTTATTCAGGCTTTTCTTAGAAAAGAGAGTTCTTAGTACTTAACAATTTCTTGAAAATCTTTAAAAATCATCAGTAACTGGAGATAATGGAGAATTAGCAGACGACAGAGAAAGAGTGGAAAGATGACGGAGGAAGCCCTCATTTAGCTCCGTGCTGTATTGAACAAATGGTAAGCAAGTAAATAGAAGAATCGGCGACCGCTGGACTAAACAAAGTGGGACTAAACAGAATAGCCAAATTTTGCTTCGAGACATCGAGAGACGAGTGGGAACATCAAGTGTACGTCTAAATTTAGATTATGGGAATAAATTATTTAGACTAGCAGTGGCATCCTTAGAGAGGTCCATCTGTTGTGAGCTTTGAAAAAAATTTTTATTAAGAATTTTTACTGTTATAATTTTAAGCGTTTTTATTTGTGTAATTTTTAAGATATTGCAAAATTTAATTCAAAAAAAAAAATCCTAGCCACGCCAGGGTTATCACCTAGCTTCTTTGATAGCACATCAGATCCAAACATTTCATAAATATACATTTTGAAAATATTCTGTATATTTTGGAAACTGAGATGCTTATAATGTGATAATTGAACGTTGGTTTCCAAAAACTATTAATAATGAACATAAAATGATGCAGTGACAGAACATTAATCAGACTGCGTCTATTTATGAGGCAAAGGAGTCACGCGTGTCTCCCTTGAGCTCCCTATCAAACGTCCAGACGGCTTGCAATCATTTGGTCAGAGAAAGGAAAGGAAAGGAAAGAAAAAGATCGAGTATTGGTCAGAGAAACTCAGCAACTAAAACAGAAAACGCTATACGGTCATTTGAAACATCTGAACAACGGGATTTTTGAGTAGCGCAAGAGCTTCTACGTCAGTAGTATGAAAAACAGTGGTGAGACAAGTCAAGATGAAGATTTTTTTCTATCGAAAAATGGAAGGAAAAATTCTGCGACCTGGGTTCTGCGAGAATTTCTCAATCTGTGAGCCAGGTACTCGCCTCCCATTGAGCTTTCAACTATGACAACTCTATTATTGTCACGGAAATCTAACGCCAACTCGATTTCCGATGACACTCGTGCTAGATTTCCGCCTCGAGTTTTCTACAACACCAGTTGGAGGGAGGAGATCCAGGCGACACGTCATCCTCATCAACACGCCTGCTCCAATAGGGAGAGAGATCGTAGTCGTCGTGGAAAACTCGAAAATCAGAAGGAAAAAGAAAGGAGAGTGGAGTTATACTTGGTACAGTCTAGAAGTCAGGAGAAAGACACCTTGGACTCGTACAGGGAATTATGTTCCATCGTAAAGATGGCAAGCATTCGTAATCAGAACGGGAATACAAGGAACCCCGGGCGGATGACAAGACACGAAGCACGGCAGCGAGCAAGCTGTGCCGTAAAGTTTCCGAGGCGGAGGTTTCCATATCGCTACGCAGCGTGAATGCAGACGTGAGCTATGAAACCAGCCTTCGTGACAACAAAGTGTTTTTGCCGGTGGAACATGCATTCAAGGTGATTCCCACCAAGACCATGAGTACTGTATTCTCATTAGGCTGAAACGCCTGCATATTGGAAAATTTCTTCGGAAGTTTTTTTCGTCGGGAGCTTCGCGTTAACTCTCGTGTTAGCGACGCCAGGCCTATCATTTCCTCTGCAAATTTGCAGTGTGCTCCAGGAACGGGTGAGGTTGGCTATTTGTAAATGAAGCCCGACATGTTTATTTGTAAGTGCATATATTCTTATGAAGGTATTTAAGATTTACTAAGGGTTTCTTTAAACTAAGTGACTTTTAGTTTAAGTCACCTAAGAGATTATTTAAGTTAAGCCTTGATAGTTTTTATTTTGTGCTTATGTTTTACTGCATTTTTGTGCTTCCATTTACGTATTTATTAAAAGATTATTCAAGTTAATCATCCGTCCACCGTCACGTTCTTTCTTCTAATTCCATTGCGTAATTCTGCAACACAGGAATTTTTCAGAACTTCTTCAGAATTTTTCACTCGTGACAGGCGGCGGTGCGTGGTAGCAGCATAGGAACGACATTCGGCAATGGTGTGTGCAGCTATTACCTACAAGTTGTGTTTGTGGTGGCTGGAGCCACAGAATTCTGTGTTGTACTAGTTTTAGTGTTCGATCTTCCACAACTATCGCCCAGTTATTTGGTGAATTCAGTGAAATTAGTGTTCTATGGTGGAAACAGCAAGTGATAATTATAAGTGCTAGTGTTTTTTTTTCCCCTGGTGTTTTTCATATTTGGTTATCCAAGATTGGGTGCCAGTGTTCTGTGCTTCTGAAGTGATATTTGTGTATTTTGTGGCAGCGGTGCGGAAAGTGATAATAGTATGACGAGAGGTAAAAATCTGCGCTCCGAACAGGAGAAATTAGAACAGCAGATATTAAAAGGACTGTCAAAGTCCAAGTTTAAGGGCGACATTGGTATTTTTAACCAGTGCTTTGACAAGCTGGTGTCACAGTTATCTTCATGCACCGAATCTGAAAAAATGCAGCTGTATAAAGCCGCATTCCCAGCGCCATTATATTCAGTAATACAGCAGCAGAACGCCTCCAATCTTCAAACATTGATGCAGGATGTTGCAGATATGTTCAACGGAAAGACGTCTGATAAAATCCATAACATCGGAAGCCAACCCATGGTAGCTGATATCTCTGGTTTTAAACCTCGGCATTCATCGAGTCCATTTCCCAACTCCAAAGTAGACCAGGAAACCCAAACCAGCCAAGAGGCAACAAAAGAAACCAGAGAAATGGAGGTAAACACGGATCCCATTGAAACAGCCAGGGACGATATCGGAGGGTCTTCAGTGAGCACCAGGCCACTACTAGCTGGCGCTTCAGTGGAGGACTCCGGGGACGTTATGAAGGAGCTCATACAAGGAAGCTACAACATATGTAGTTTCACAAAAGGGTTGCTAAATAAGATAAAAAGCCCATATTTCGTGGAGCAAAATCTGTTGTATAGAAAAAAACAAGCATAACATTCAATTGGTTGTGCCCAGAGTCAAAGCGGTGACGGACGCCATCTTTAAGACACTACACTCAAATCCGGCGGCAGGTCATCCAGGAGTTAACAAGTCCATCGGGAAGGTAAAGGAGGTATACTATTGGCCGTACATGGAGCGTGATATCCGGAAAGCAGTCAGGGAATGCGAGCTATGCCAGAAAAACAAAGTTCCCAGGCATCCACTGTTTGGGGATCTCCAATCGCTTGACGTACCACCGCATCGATGGCATACAATCTGCATCAATTATATAATGCCCCTTCCAATGACGCCCCAAGGGCACGATGCCATTTTAACGGTCACTGACAAGTTGACAAAAAGGGTGCAGCTTCTAGCGTGCTCGTCCACTATTTCAGCCGAAGGTACTGCCTGATTTTAGTGGATCAAATATTTAAAATTCATGGATTCCCAGCGATCATAATCTCTGACAGGGATATAAGATTCATCTCAAGCTTATGGCAGGGTATATTTAAGATCCTGGGCACCACCCTCAAGCTAGCATCTGCCTACCACCCGCAGAGAGATGGGCAATCTGAAAGGACCAACTACAATACTATCTAGGTGCTAAGGCAGTATCTAAACGTTGACAAGTCCAACTGGGAGGATTACTTGCCCACTACGGAAATTGCGATTAATAGTGTGGTATCCGAGGCGACAGGATTCTCCCCTTTCATGTTGGACTTGGGAAGAAACATCGTCATTCCTCCGACGGTTAACAAATATGCGTCTTGTCAAACATCTATACCTGAATTTACCCGAAGCTTGACGCGGATGTTACATTTGGCTCGATCCCATATAAAAAAGGCCAACTGTAAATATGCTCGCAATTACAATCGACGACACGTGAAATGCACCTTTAAAACAGGAGATAAGGTGTTAGTTAAAGCGACGCGTTTGCTACCAAAAAAACGGGCGGGTCATAAATTATATCCCTGATATGTAGGACCTTTTACAGTAAAATTAGTTATTAATAAGGTATCCGACCAGCTAGATATTCCTCCAAGATGGAAATGCAGGAACAAGATAATGCATTGTTCCTTTTTAAAGAAGTTCATCGAGAAGCAGCACATTACAAAGAGACCGGGGCCTATACAAGACCCAAAATTTAAAAACTTGTATAGAGTAGAAAAGTTGCTCGATGTAAAAAGAGAAAAAAACCAAAGAGACAATTCCTAATCAAATGGGCGGGATACAGAACAGCCTACATGGGAGCCGGAGAGCAATCTTCATCGTTGCCAGGTCCTCATAGAGAAATTTTTCCAAGAAAGAAGAAGAGGAAGTAACATTGCTTATAACCGGGAGGTCTACAGCATCAGCACGCAAGAAACTTTGCGGTTAGGGCAAGCGAGGATGTCACGGAAATCTAACACCAACTCGATTTCCGATGACACTCATGCTGGATTTCCGCCTCGAGTTTTCTACAACACCAGTAGGAGGGAGGAGATCCAGGCGACACGTCATCCTCATCAACACGCCTGCTCCAATAGGGAGAGAGATTGTCGTCGGCCTGGAAAATTCGAAAATCAGAAGGAAAAAGAAAGGAGAGTAGAGTTAGACTCGGTACAGTGCAGAGGTCAGGAGGAAGACAACTTTGACTCGAACAGGGAATTATGTTCCATCGTAAAGACGGCTGGCATTGGTAATCAGAACGGGAAGTACAAGGAACCCCAGGCGGACGGCGAAACACGAAGCACGCCAGCGAGCAAGCTGTGCCGTAAAGTTTCCGAGGCGGAGGTTTCCATATCGCTACGCAGCGTGAATGCAGATGGGAGCTATGAAACCAGCCTTCATGACAACAAAGTGTCTTTGCCGGTGGAACATGCATTGAAGGTGATTCCCACCAAGACCGTGAGTACTGTATTCTCATTAGGCGGAAACGCCTGCATATTGGAAAATTTCTTCGGAAGTTTCTTTCGTCGGGAGCTTCGCCTTAACTCTCGTGTTAGTGACGCCATGCCTATCAGTTCCTCTCGTGTTTTCGTGAAAGTTTCCCTCCTTTTTTATTTTGTCACGGAAAGGTTATCTTTACCTGTGCTTAATGTAAGCTCCTAATACGAGTTTTATTATTTTTCCTTACATAATAACAAGGAGAGCGTGTGGGGGAACATTTATTCTTGTTGCTGTGATCTCTTTTAGATATGTGTAATACATTATTGGGTCATTCCACGGTAACTCATGTTACATATTTATGTCCTTTTTTAAACATGTCACAATAAAATAAAGAGAGAATATGAAAATACAGAGAAATTTGAAACTTAAGGTGTTGTAATTTACTATATCTACTCTAGTTTCAAAGAACACCTTTACATCTTATCTTTTTTATATATATAAAACGTTTGTAAGTTTGGTAACTCACGTTACTGAAAAAGGACTTAGAAATTTACCTTGCTGAAATAGATATAAAATTCTCCTAACTGAGAATATATTGCTCTAACTTTCATAATAATTATGACTACTTATTACTTTATCAGAATTATCCTTTAAAATTAAATTTAACATAAGAATAATTCTTTAAATATGGCATTTTAAAATTGCTTGCGGTAACTCATGTTACAAAGGCTGGTAACTCAAGTTACAATTCTCCAATAGACAAACTTTCTAGACAATTTGGCTATGATTAGAGAACTCCTAATCTCATAAAACATTATTTTAAAAATATCAAACATTCCTATTCCTTGGTAAATCAGATTTATTTATTACACATTAAGTTAGATTTTTTTAAATTTACATTAGAGTAAAAGAAATAGACTTTTCAATTTATGCCTCTATCACAATCAAAGTTCATAGCAAGTGAAAACATTCAGTTCATACTTTATAACCTTGTACTTAGTCTCAATGCTGAAGCTTATAAAATTCTTATAAAAAGGGTTGGATTTGGCAACACTTTAACAATTTTATTAAAATCAACATTAGAAACAATGAAACATCAGATTCATCAACCTTGGCCAATGAAACATCAGATTCATCAACCTTAAAAAGATGACCAGTATTACCTAACATCTTAAGAAACATTACTCTTATTTCTCCATCATCATCATCATCAACTTAACTCTGACATAAACGTACTTAGCTGAAGCTCGTTTTCCCCGATCCATCAAATTTAACCAAAACATATGAGCCATGTTTGATATCTTCAGTCTTAGGCAGCTGGCTTTCTTCATCCTGAGCTTAATTAATTCATTTGGCCATTTATAGCGGATATAAAGTTTTAATGATATTTGCACATGCAAACATTATGCGGTAATTTACTGCTTAGCTGCACATGTTGGGGGCGTAATTCAGCAAATTTGCTTTTCCCTATGAATTTACCATACTCATAACAAAACAATGCATGTGTTTCTGCAAGGGAGGACGTCTGCATGCGTTTCTTGCCATCTTCAGTTCTCACCGTTACCACACCCTTTATACCTGGAGCTTGGCGGCTGATATCAACACGCTCATAAAATTCTTTTACCTTTGCTGCAACTTCTGGATTGGTACAGTTACCATGTCTAACATTTCTCTCTTCAATGCCTTGATTTTTGTCCGTATCACCATATTTTTCATACAGCCTCTTCACAACAGCTATCTTTCTGCGAGGGGATTTTGGTAAGGTGGAGTGTGCCCGAGCTGTGGCTTTACCATAGGATGATGGGTTCTTATAAGGTCCTATCTTTGCTGATTTTAATTTTCTGAATTTAGCAACTCTTTGCTTTGTTTTTTCCCTTTCCTGTTTTAGTGCCGATTCTCTTTTTCTAATAGGCAGTGACTTAATCATTTCTTTTTTCCTGTGACGTCTTCTTCTCTCTCTCTCCTTCTGGGCAGCTTTATATTCTTCGTAATTACCTTCCAAATTCAGCTTCTCCCGTCTTCGTCTCATTTTTTCAGCAGGAGTTAACGCCATTCTAAGTGGAAAGGAATATTTTACTAATATTGTCATTTAAATATAATATGGAAATTACTTTTATATCAGTATTATAAGTAAGAGGTAAAATGTGAATGAGTTATGTTCACAGGCATCACAGGTGTAATACAGGTTCAGTTTTTTTTAGGAATAAATTTAATTATTGTTGTGTTTATTTTAAAAAATTATTGGATTAATAATATGTATTCTTTATTAAAGTAAAGTTTGTAAAGATGTAATTAAAATTTTAGTCTTGAAACTTTAAAACGACACTGGTATTGTGATAACTCACACCACATACGTAGTCACTCATGTTACATGGTAACTCATGTTACACATTTTAAACCGTAATATTTTCATTTAAATACACAATAGATGCAATAGACAATGTGTACACCAGTTTTCAAGAAACAGAAATCATTATTCTTAGTTTTATTTAAACAAATGCATGTTTTTGGTAACTCATGTTACACGCACGCGATCGGCGATGTAGGCCTAATTTCACGAATATTTTAAATATATTCACATCTGAGGTATATACAGTTTGAATACGAAAGCTTTAACAAATGAATTGAGCATTTCATGCAAATATTATCTACTGAATGAAGACATATAATTACCCGTCAAATAACATGAACTCATCAGTACAACACCATTTACAACATTCATTAACTTCAAGAGGCCGCCATTTTGAAAAAAAAAGGAAATTGTTGGAAAATTTTGTTCTGCCAGACAACTTTGACATTTATTTTACCAGAAAAATACACAGCAAAATTTTCATCATAAAATTTTAAAATTTATGTTCATGTCCTTATTTTCATGGAATGACCCTATTGTGACTTTAACCGGACATTGACTATTCTTACCTATCTGTTCCCGCTCTCATTTTGTGACAGTGATAAATTGAAATTAGTGAATACTTAGTTAGCAACTTCTATGACTTATTTTTCTGACAGCTCCCTTGTGAGGGTCTTAGAACAGTGAACTTTAACATAATGTAAATTATTTGCCATAGAGAATAATTGGATAAATTATTATTACATTGTAGTCGTTGGTGTGAATAGCCAGCGATATCGAATGTATTCATTGCTTACTTTTGTGTAACGAGGTTTATACTAAATATTGATAGCATATCATTTTGAAATATATGTATTGCGACTTTATATTACTTGGTACAATTTAAGTCAAGTATCAAAATTATATTGAGGTGTTTACCTGTATCTGATTTTGTACTATAAGTCTACGATAAGGGAAATTTTAGTTAGCTTTAATTTGTGACGCAGTTATTAAGTATTGCTTTTGATAATTGTTTATGTGCTTTGATATCTGTTAGTAAGCAAGTTGCTTACAGTGTTTTTGATAGAAAATAATTTGGATTTGAATTATTACTTTTGTTTGTAAGTGCATGTATTCTTATGAAGGTAGTTAAGATTTACTATGGGTTTTTTTTAAACTAAGTGACTTTTACTTTAAGTCACCTAAGAGATTATTTAAGTTAAGCCTTGATAGTTTTTATTTTGTGCTTATGTTTTACTGCATTTTTGTGCTTCCATTTACGTATTTATTAAAAGATTATTCAATTTAATCATCCGTCCGCCGTCACGTTCTTTATTCTAATTCCACTGCGTAATTCTGCAACATACAGAATTTTCCAACCGTGACAATTATCTTTGAGACACCTTGAGACAGCATGGCTGTCCGGGTGTTTGCGATACCCCAACTGGTAGAATTTATGAGGCGTCGGCCATGTTATCTTTGAGGCGTCGGCCATGACAGCCGAGGTTCCTGGTTTGAACCCGGGTCGCAGAATTTTTCCTTCCACTTTTCGATAGAAAAATCTTTACCTGATTCTTGGTAGGCTTATCTCCAGTTATAATATCATCCATTATTTTAATCAAGATGAGTTTAGGTAAATTCCTGGTATATCACCTAGCATTCCTGTTTTTCGTATTTTTCAAATAATGGAGAGTCCTTTTCCTCTGTGTTGTATTGATTGAATTATTATTTAACCAATTAGGAGTTATAATTTAATTTTTTGAGATTGTTCTGTTTACCTACAAGTGTAATTATCCCGGGCAACACCGGGTACCTCTGCTAGTATTACATAATAGATTATTCCATTTTATAACGTTACAGGAGATTTTCGAAGTTTCTATTTATTGTACATTAGTCCGAGACCCTCCCCCAGTGGCGGCGACGGCAACTAGGCTGGTAATCGGATTCCTCTCTATGACATCCAACAGATTTTGTTCTATGGCGGGCACACGAGTAGTCGTGGCCTGCCCTCACTATGTCTATTAACTTCTAAGGATCCGTATTCCCACAAATATCGAAAACAAACGGTGTTCGGGTACATGTCCTGGTGGGAACCATACACTAATCTGTACACTAACAAGTATATTGTAAGTGCATGTTTGCCAGCTCCCTATTCGTATAACGTTGCATGCTCTTCCTACGGCGACTACTACAGTCGAATGAGGAAAACTCTAGTGCTCTCATGGACAGCCTCTTCTAACGAAATACTGTGATGTTTCCGGTGATGGGTTCCTATGCAATTCTCCATTCTTTTGATGTTCTCTACCTCCCTTTAAAGTTTGTACTGTATGTCTATTTAAAAGAATTACGTTTGTCTAATCCGTTTTCCTGTTGAACTATTTTGATGTACACCGCTACGAATATATGAATTAGTGACGGAGGGGAGGGGAGGACCGAATACAGTAAAGGAGGGCAATCGACAGTCAGAGGGCAAGATTTGCCCAAGGCTCATTTTACTACGGCACTAAATACAACGGAAAGTAATTATGTACATTTCAGGCCAAGGATAATAGATCTTTTTATCTTACGTTGTCAGGCGACGGAAATAGTTCTTGGGATCAATGCCACCGTTTGAAAAAAAAATGTTCTTCGTATTCCACAACGAAACTTGCATGTGATTTTATTTTCAGTCCTTCGTATGGATCATGCCGTTCATTATCGCAGCCGGTATATGGTCGGGTATATTTATCATTGAATGTGCTGCGAGCACTTCACGTTCGTACCCGCGTGCTAACGTCATGTTACGCTTCCCGAAAAAAAAAATCGAACAACTTACATCGCTTCATAGCTGTGTAACCGTTTATATAGCCACAGCGTATTAGATAAGGATGCTTAAGATAAAACTTAACATTTTGAAAAACGTGAAAATTCCTTAGAAGGTTAAAATTTTAATCTGGAAATGATTCGTAAGAAATTATTAAATTGAAACTAGAGATAATGCTCTATGCATAAAGTAATGATATTATTAGAAAATACGGAAGGAAAAGTTCCATGACCTGGAATCGAACAAGGAACCACGAGTGTCACAATTGCTCAATTGGTAGTGGAAACGAACTTGATTCTCGTAGTTCCTGGTTCGTAGGAATTTTCCTTTCATTTTTCTGATAAAACCATGGGAAAAGGTTCATTTAAGATATTGTGACTCAGTGATTCAAAAAGTTTCAGTAATACCACACGTAAGACAGTAAAACTGGCGCCATCTATGCACCACTTCCACGGCCTCACAATTCTGGCATCACATGATGACAAGAACACAAAAACACACTTTACGCAAATGAACGCCCATTATTACGAACTCGTCGAAACTGAATGAAACTTCGTGTGGGGGTAGTTCACAGTCGATACTGAGTATTCTCATTTGTCGCGCAGAGATGGTGCCACTTATACTATTTTACTGGCGACAGTCCTAAACTTTTTGAAAACATTATGTATCTTGATAGAGATTTTGAAAGAGAGAGACTTAGAACCACCACTTTTCAACAAATTATTTACTAGCGATTTTATTGTAGATATGACATGAAATGTTCCTTAGAAAATTATTGTAGACTAAACAGAGGTTCCAAATTTCTTTGCTGATATGTTGTTTGCATTAAAATTTCTAGCATTTTCTACCGTAGATCAAAAAAACATTTTGATGGCTAAATTCATTTGAAGCCTCAAAAACAGGCACCACGGAATTGAACGAAAGACCCTATAAGAGTTCTTGCCCTACAAAAACGACATTTTATTTTTTCTTTCGTTTAAAAAAATGAGAAATAAATTTAACGTTTTAAGTAGATAATTTAAGTTGTTGTTTGTAAAATATGAAAGTATGACCATTTCTTTTGTGTTTTTTCAGTTTTTGAAGAGGATCACTTATTGTCCTCAGTTCAATGCCCTAATCGATTACTTGAGCGTCAAAGAACATTTATGGCTGTTTGCTCGACTAAGAGGCATCAGTGAATCAGAAATCGCATTCCAGATTAAGAAAACACTTGAGAGTTTTGATTTAGTTGAGCATAGGAAGAAAATAGTCTTAAATTTAAGGTAAAACATTAGATATTTTATAGTTAATATTTTTTCATATAATTTAGAACAAATAAATTGGAACTAATCAAAAATTGTTTACGCGTCCATGGGGTAGGTTAAATATTAGAAAATTCTGCATGTCTTGCTATTACTGGATAAAAGGGTACGCTTCTATATATTAAATAGAGCTAGTTAACAAAAATTAGAAAAACATTCACGATATGATATACAATGACTGAGCAAAACTCACTCAATATCTGGCCGGCCCCCCTCTGGCCCTGCGGAACGCAGAGACGGCGTGGAAGTGAATCTGCAAGTTCCTGGTACACAGTCTGCAGAGCAGTAGCCAATTGCGGTTTGTTCGTGGGTAGAGGATCCAGCCCACTGAGCCTGAGTTCAACAGCATCCCAGAAATATTCAGTATAATCAGGTTGCCCAGTTCAGTCTTTGGACTCTCCTCCATGCTCTTCGAACCATTCTCAGTGATAATGGAATGATGTGGTGGCGCATTGTCATCTTGAAAGACGTCAAGGTCGTCTGGGTGTTGAGCAGACAATAAAGGGTGGAGATGGCCTTCAAGCAGTTGATGATACCACAGACCATTCAACGTTTTTTCCAAAAGAACAAGTGGGCCCATTCCTAACCAGTAGAACGCGCCCAAGACAATGACTGATACCTATCGGCCTGGACCATGTTCTCTCGGCATGCCAGGGCTATCGTCTCACGAGCTCTGTGCCACACACATGTCTAACCTAACCTAACCTCCGTCCTATCTCCGTCCTCATGACCATTCGTTCTAGGTGTCGCCAGTCACGTTCATCGAAGATGGCTAGACGACCGGTATTATCAGTTGTGGACTGGACGCCGTTCTCCAACCATTCTCGGTAAACCCTAGACACGGTTGAACGTGTTGAGCCTAATTCATTCACGATTGCTGAAATAAAATTCCTATGCGTCAGGCACCCACCGCCATGCCCCGTTAAAATGCCGTCAAATCACGAGGACTTTGCATTTCCCATGAGTCAAACACAGAGCCACTTCCCACAAGGTGCCACATAAAACTGCGACTGCCACGTAGGCTTCCAGCAGACGTGGAACACACAAGGTGTCCAATAGCGAATCATCGACTTGCTATCCCGTGAGTTCTGCTCAGTCAGTATACATTGAATGACCATTTAAAAACGGAGGTCAAAAATGTACTTTTCATGCTTTAATTAAAAAATCATATTTTGAGTATACAAAAAATTGTCCCCACAGAATATGGAAGCTGGTATTTGTCATTACCGAATACATTGAAGAGCAATTGAATTCGAATCAGGCGGCTTTATGAAAATGTGGAACTGGAAGTGGCCTTTGCAATGGAAACAAGATAACGTAAGCAGTATTCTGACAATCTAAGGAGTGAATCAGTAATAGCCGGAAACACGAAAAATAAATTGCATTTGGTCGTGGGCAAAATCTCAGAAGTCGTGCAGGCACTGGGGTTTTAACGATCCACTTTGTCACGTTTATACCGTGAGTAGGTCGATGCTGGTAAAAGCATCCTGCAAAAACCAACTGCCGTGGACAACAGCGTGTAGATAAGCGTTGTCGTCGTCGGATACCTCGCATCATAACGGTGATGAGACGGGACACGCGGTACTTAAGCTAGCTCATCACGTCGAAGTGCAAAGAGTAGCATGGGAACTGTACCCCAGACATGTGCAGAAAGTTGCCTGGACAGATGAGTCCAGCCAGATTCATGCTGGTACATGCCGACGGCACTCTTAGCAGCAAGATACTCTTGAAGCTGGTGAAGTGGCATTCTAGTCAGGAGATTGTTTACGTGGATTGAAACGGGATCCTTCGTAAGTGTCACATTGTCCCTTACAGGTGAACGTGACAAAAAAACAACTTTTCGAGCGAGATCTTTTCCTGCAACAAGACAATGAACCGTTCCATCATTAGCAAATTGTTTACGAATGGTTCAATGAACACTCCACAGTCGCTACCCTAGCCAGCTAGGTCATCGAGGCTCAATCCCATCGAGCAACTTTCGTTTGCCATCGAGAGAAATGTTGAGGCTCACACCTCCTTTCATCAAATCTCCGTAAACTGATTGAATTTATTCAGGCATTGTGCATTCGTATTGCTTCCCAACGTCACCCAAGCAACTCGCCTACTTTCATAAAAAGAATAATAACAAGTCAGGCAACCGAAATGCCCAGGACCGATAGGATTTTCAAGAAATCCAGAACGAAGAGTAAAGCGTTTGATATCTAAAGAAGCTTTTCATTGTTATGAATTGAATGAGGTTGCAAAGAAGGGATGAGTAGCTACCAGCTTATGTTAAAATTTGCCTAACACAAACTAACTATTGATAATATAAGGCGTAAGCAGTTACATGCCTCATCGTTTTCAATGGGATCGTTTCATAATGGTATCATTAAAACACGAATCATAGAACCAAATTCAATTATCATTCTTATATATGTAAGCAATCAAATCTTGTAATTGCTGTTCTCCAGCCTGCTCGCGATCGCCGCTCTGAGGGTCAAAACGTGCAACCTTCATGCAAGTTGGCTGATATATATATTACATGCCAAATTTTAGCATTGAGAGTTCCAATGAACAGTAATGGGTCCACGAAAAGCAGGTACCATTGAAAAGATTTCGAATATTAATAATTTTATGTTATATTCATTCATGACTGTCACGTTCAAACCTGATCAGTGAAGGTAAACAATTGACACGGGACACAGTCGTAATAGCAGGAAAAATAAAAGACGGTTTAATCAAAAATAAATGTGCTATACACTAATAAAGCTAGCGTAAATCGTAGCTGATCGGAGAAAGGGATAGAACCCTTCTGGGTTACAGCCAGGACCCCAAGAGCTGGTACAAAACAATAAATTATATAAATGTGGATAAAAAACGGTTTAACCAATAACTGAATGCGGTAACATAAGCTAACTCCCTTTTTCCCAATTTTACAGAGATAACTGATCTCTCTAGCAAGGAGATGGAGAAAATATTCTCCGTACAGATTTAAATCAAAGTGGGATAATTAAGACCCTCGAGAAAGCCAGCAAGCCAATTGTAAGCCTGCTTACCGATTTCGCACTAAAAAATAAAGCCCACACGGGCACTTGTTTTGACCATGGTGATGTAATGGAAGGTCTGCTTCTTTCATCAGACTGATTCGCATACAGTATCCTGGAATCTTGCCACCGTAATAACAGGAAACGGCGACGACACAGCGTTTAGTAACAGGTTGACTTATAACCTATAGGACACAAAGAAATATTAGGCATTAGATATGACCTCATGGCCTTTATTCTCATCCAGGTATAATGCTTGCATAAAGAAATAAAAAGTAACTTCAACTTTGCGATATAAAGATAATTGGTAATTATTAGCTACGTATTGCAATGATATACTGCTCCTAAATCTTCAAAGATAAAGGCAGATAAACCCCAGGGCATTACATGTAGTAAAACGCCCTGCTCAACAAACGCACTGTCACGGCCAGTATCATTCGCTTCTATGCGACTTAGGCTCCTCTGGACAGCTACGACGGTCAAAAACCTTAAACCCAACGCAGCTAAAACTGAAGCGCAAGATAAGCTGCTTAAGCTAATCTGGTATAAAAAAGTATGCCGAGCATGTAGGAATGAATAAGAAAGATACTCACAATTTGGACCTAAGACGCACACTCGCTCGCTCGCTCTTCCTGCACTTCTTTATTAGGAGAAACACTCGTGGAAGAATGACTACCTTCTGAACCAGTAGAATATGGCTGACTGCCGTCCTTCTTCGCTCTCACGACGGCAATGGACGCTACGGGGTCCTCCGTATTCGAACGCGGCGCTAAAACTTCATGCGCCCGCTCCTGGCGATGCACCTCGTGCTGCGAGCACCCCTTGGCCCTAATCCAACGCTTAGAAGCTCGTCTACGACGCCTGTTTCGCTCACGCTTCGCTCCCCTCACCAACTGGGCTTCGGGCTTTAAATTTGGCGGGCCATTTGTGGATGAGGTGCCTTGTTCGCCTACGTCCTTCCCATTCGAACTCTCGGAGGCTAATGACCTAGAAAACACCTCTGACTTCCGCCAGGTCACTTCCTTTTTCCTCCCCTTTCTCTTCCTCTTGCTCTTCCTTGTCTCCAGTCTCGCAATCGTGCCAATAGATGGCGCCACCAGCAAATCTTGTAATTGCTGTTCTCCAGCCTGCTCGCGACCGCCGCTCTGAGGGTCAAAACGTGACAACCTCACCCCAGCCGCTCGCGAACTTTCACCTAGCTTATTGTTTGCCTTACTCGGTGTGTGGAAGTATCGTGAAAGGGCATCTGCAATAAAGTTGTTAGCAGCCTTGACGTAACACAAAGTAATGTCCATATCCATAATATGTTGTAACACCGCGGCCTGCAAACGCGACAACTTAGGCTGAGACAAAAGCCTTGCTACAGATTGGTTGTCGGTATATATTGTGGTCGCCACCTGCTGTATATATTGATGCCAGCACCTCGCTACGTGCGCAACGGCGAGTAATTCCTTGGCATACGCCGTGTTTTGCGCTTCCTCAGGACGAAACCTCCTAGATTCGAAAGCTATAGGAAAAAGCTTGCGTCCATATCTTTGCATAGCAACGGCACCTAAAGCCTCATTTGAGGCGTCGCACAGGATATGGAGCTTATGTTTGGGATCAAATATTCTTAAAATAGGCGCTTTTGTGAAGCACCTCTTTAATTAGCTGAATGCCTCTTTTCGCCTTTTGTCCCAAACAAACGGCTCATCTTTTTTTAATAAATCGAACAAAGGAGCAGATATCTCCGCGTACCCTTCAATAAAGGTACGATAAAATTGGGTTGTGCCCAAGAAAGAACGGAGCTGCTTTACATTACGGGGTGGTGACCAGGCCAAGATGGCTTTTACCAATCTGGACTCGCATCCCCTACCTTTCCCCGAAAGCGTAAACCCTAAATAGTTTACGCGCGTGACTCCGAACTGGCACTTCTTTTTGTTTAAAAAAAAATGATGCTGTCGTAAACGCTCCAAAACTCGACGCGTCCGTGCCTTAAGTTGGGCCAGGGACTCCCCATAAACCAAAATGTCGTCAAAAAAGACAACTACTTCTTTATTAAGGAGCCCCCACAGCACCTCATTAATGGCCTTCAGAAATGTGGACGCCGCCCCTTTAAGGCCAAACGGCATAACCTTATATTCGAAAGTGCCAATTGGAGTTTTGAAAGCCGTATATTTAGTGTGGCTGGCCTTCACTCTAATTTGGTGATAGGCCTGCAATATGTCTAACTTAGCGAACCAGCGCGCTCCCTTAAGTTGATCGAACAGCGCGTCCACGCGTGGGATCGCGTAATTATTATTGTAGGGCATCTTATTGACCTTGCGGTAGTCAACACACATACGCAGCCGCCCATCTTTTTTTGTTACGAAAAGTACAGGGGCTGCGTATGAGGAGGTCGAGGGCGCAATCACACCCTCACCTAATAACTCGCTGACGACCTTTTCTAGTTCTCGCTCCTCGTCCTGGGTAAAAGGGTATAACGGGGCATTAAAAGGCGTCAAGCTTTGTTCCAGGTTGATCTGATGCTGGGTCTGTCTCGCCGGGGTAAGACCTGCTGGCAATTCCTCTTGGAAAACGTCTGCATATTCCTGCAGGATCTCCTGAAATGTGGCACAATTATTTTTCTCCTTGCCACCAACCTTATGTCTAGCAAAAATGGCAAAAACAGGTACCTGCGGTTCCTTAGTCAAGATGTGGTAAAGCTGGGTATCGGATTATAAGTTTACTTCGTCATAGATCCAGCGCTGTAGCCATTGCTTCTTTCCTTGACGGATCACTGCACATTTCTTTTTTTCCCAACAAAATTTGACCTTATGGGTCTGAATCCAATTCATGCATAAAATAGTCTGATAATTGGCGAGAGGCATGACATTGAAATTGATTTTTCCAGTATAGTCCCTGCTACCTACCGGCACCTGTAACGCCATGTCATTAATAGCCTCCATCTTGCCATTTGCCATTGAGGCCACTTTGTTTTGGGCTCGAATGCTTGTTCTTTTGAGTTTTGCCTGATTGACAAAGTTTTCATCGATATAATTTTCTAAGGCTCCAGTGTCGACCAGGGCCTTACACAATTGCCCTTGTATTTTAAGCACTACCACACACAACTCATTTCTAACATCTGGGTGGACGAAATTAATTTGTTGGCTCTTTTGTGACGGCGACTTCTGCCTACAAAACGTTATTCCGTGTCCCAGCTGGCCGCACCGATAGCATTTAATCGGAGGCCTTTTTCTTACAAACTGAGCCCTCTTCACATTTTTAGTAGACACCGCATCAACCTGCATGGGCTCCGCCCGACCTTGGACGAGAGTTTCATGAGCCCGATACCATCGCTCTACGAAGGAAATTCTTTTATCCAAAGTAAGCCCTTCTTTCATACGCAAGTGCGCCGCTACTCTTTCAGGTAAAGCTTGTATTAGCATGTACAACTTCTCGGACTGCGAGGAGTCTACCAGATCATTTATTAAACAATGGAAACGGGTCAAGAATTCGCCCACCTTATTGGGCTTTAACTTCAATCTCTGCAATTCGACCCGTCGCGTCATTTGGGTTTGTCCACCACCATTGGCTCGTAAAAATAGTTTTGTAAATTCATCCCACACTAAGGCTGGCTGAGAGGCCAACAGTGCCGAAATCCACCCGGCCACGAGACCCTTCAGGAACAGGGGAATAATTTGCATACAATATGGGGGCGATATGCCTTTACACGAAGCCACTAGCAGAAAACTGTTCAAGAAATCCTCGGGGTCCTCCCTAGGAGCCCCTGAGAACGTCGGGAATTGTACTCCCTCCAACGTCCGCTGCATGGGATCTACGTGCAGACTTTGAACTGCTTGTGCTAAATAATGGAAAGCCAGCGGAATGTCTCCGATTATTTAAATGAATTAACGAGAAAGCGCAGTTTTTCCTTTTTTTTTTTTTCGTTTTTGGTACCTGAAAAATACAAATTAACTACAGTAGACCAGAGACCCAGCCTCCTATTGAGAATGACCAAACCGCCAATCCTACCAACTGATGGCCTGGCCCAAAAGCACCAACATAAACCCAGGGAAAAAAAAAAACATGAAACGGTACACCGCCTCCAAAAAACCTGCTGCGCACAGTAATTTGACTACACTAAAAAAAAACCCTTTGTAAAGCTGAGCCAGTATACGCATCAATGATTTCCAGAAACCGCTTCCTAAAACTCTGCTACCATGAGAATGAATGCCCGCCAGAGGCCGTTTCGTAAAGCTCTGCTACCATGAGAATGACCTAACTGCCAATCCTACCAACTGTGTCACGTTCAAACCTGATCAGTGAAGGTAAACAATTGACACGGGACACAGTCATAACAGCAGGAAAAATAAAAGACGGTTTAATCAAACATAATTGTGCTATACATTAATAAAGCTAGCGTAAAGCGTAGCTGATCGGAGAAAGGGATAGAACCGTTCTGGGTTACAACCAGGACCCGAAGGGCTGGTACAAAACAATAAATTATATAAATGCGGATAAAGAATGCTTTAACCAATAACTGAATGCGGTAACATAAGTTAACTCCCTTTTTCCCAATTTTACAGAGATAACTGATCTCTCTAGCAAGGAGATAAGGAAAATATTCTCCGTACAGATTTAAATCAAAGTGGGATAATTAAGACCCTCGAGAAAGCCGGCAAGCCAATTGTAACCCGGCTTACCAATTTCGCACCAAAATAAAAGATAAAGCTCACACGGACACTTGCTTTGACCAGGGTGACGTAATGGAAGGTCTGCTCCTTTCATCAGGCTGATTCGCATACGGTATCCTGGAATCTTGCCACCGTAATAACAGGAAACGGCGACGACACAGCGTTTAGTACCAGGTTGACTTATAACCTATAGGACACAAAGAAATATTAAGCATTAGATATGACTTCATGGCCTTTAATCTCATCAAGGTATAATGCTTGCTAATGCAAGCATAAAGAAATAAAAAGTAACTTCAACTTTGCGATATAAAGATACCTGGTAATTATACTCTAGGTATTGCAATGATATACTGCTCCCAAATCTTCAAAGATAAAGGCAGATAAACCCCAGGGCATTACATGTAGTAAAACGCCCTGCTCAACAAACGCACTGTCACGGCCAGTATCATTCGCATCTACGCGACTTAAGCTCCTGGACAGCTACGATGGTCAAAAACCTTAAACCCAACGCAGCTAAAACTGAAGCGCAAGATAAGCTGCTTAAGCTAATCTGGTATAAAAAGGTATGCCGAGCATGACATATCATTCCAAGTTTTTTTATATATCACATGCCAAATCTGAGCTTTGAAAGTTTCCCTTGAACCATTTTGTTTCCATGAAACCACATACCATTAAACCTATTTTGACTATCGTTAATTTTACGTTAATATTCAATCATGACATGTTATTTCATGCTGTTTGATATAATACATGCCATATCTCAGCATTGAAAGTTTCCAATGGACCATAATGGTACCACTTAACCACATACTCTTGAACCAGTTCTGACTGATATTGACCATCAAGGAAGACGATTACGTGTCTTCACTTAATTCACAATCCTTTTCTCTGCTTTAATTATGGAGTGCCAAAGGGAGAACAGCATTTGGCAATGACAGGCCATATATACATGGAATTGTATATTGAAAAAAACTATTGTCTTATCTACTCGTAATCTTTTATTCGCCATAAGCCATTATAGGAAGACAATCATTAATGCTTCAAACTGGGGGAGGAGACGTGGCCTGCTCTGTAGTGCAGTCCATCGACGTCTTCCCTATATTATTTTTGACGTTTTGAACCGAAAGTAGTTCACCGATTATTTTCCACCAACGAACTCAGTCTTCCGATTTCTCTAAGTTGTCGAATTGCGTAAACAGAAGACGAAAATTCGGAAGCGTTCGAAAGCTAGAGCACCAGCGGAAAATCAGACAGATAGACGGACGGACGGACGGACAGTCAGATGCACATTGTGAAAACATAAGTACCTCTCGGTCCTAATAAGCTTCGATGTCTGCATGATTATACGTGTTATAAGGTATAAGTTGAATCCTTAAAAATCAACAGGTGGCTAATAATATCGGAAAGTATAAATATTATGTAACAGCCGTGTTGAAAGCTTAGTTCCACCAGCAGAGGCCAACATATCTTAACGAGATTAGTCTATCAATTGAACTCTATTGTATGAGGATCTTTAACAGTGTAGTTCCACTGCCTGCTTAATTATGGCGGCCATCTTAAAACTGCTGCTGTGACATTGTTTGCTTGGCTTTACTTTCTTGCCACCTACCGGATATTTCTACAACTCATTTTTAACGTATCTGCAGAATTACAACACTGTGGGCGAAATTTGGAATTTGAATTACAATTTTACGCTTTCGTGGGGAACTCCATGCTTTAATCAACAATGATCGCGCTAGTGCACAAAAATGATTACACTGGATTTCTAAATTGGTTGCTGTTTACAGAGCATGTTGTGATATTTTGATAAGATTTCTTATATAATCCTTTAAGCATTCCAAATATGTTTACTTGGAGTTTCACATGTTTATAACATTCAATACGCTTTTGATGGGCTCGCGTCTAACGGAGAAATAATTTTAAAAATGCAAAATTATAAAAAGGCTGAGTACGGTTTATAATACAACCACCACTCTACCAGCCGAATTCTAGAGAAAATGGAAGTTCATAAACAATTCGAACACAGGTAAGATTCTTTAAAAACTCTGCACTTCTGAATTTACCTGCTTGAGCTGCCGCTAACACGAAGTGCTCGTTTCTTTGTTTTACTCTAGCAAAAGTTGTTCTAGTATTTTGAATTTGCAGCGGGCCTTAGATCCCTGATCTAGCACTTCTTTGTTAAACTGAAGGGAACATCTTCATTAATAGAGGTTTGAGAATGATGACTGCCTCGTCACAGTTGCCAACGTTTTAACTTTGACCTTTTTAATAAGGCACCGTTCCAAAGTTTTATCGTATAGGCAGCAAAAAAGCATGGAAAGTTTGTGGAGAGGATAATTTCATTTATAAAGAATGTCTGAACATATGCTACACTATAAATAACAGACGTTTAGAATTAAAACTGAATTTAAAAAACAGGATCATTATATCCACGTAAATAATGTCTTTCACTGACTGCTAATAAGTCTGCCAGTTTACCTAATGTGTGCTAAAAAGCAGATTTCCTAAACTTCCCCATTTGTTACTATATTTTCTCACACAGGATCAAGTTTTATCAAGATTACATAACACTTCGGACCACTCACAGTACAGAGCAGTATGGTCACAATGTACAAAATATTAATTTGCATTATAACGAATAAAATAAATGTAAATATAATATAAACAAGTCAGGCAACCGAAAAGCCCAGAACCGATAAGATTTTAAAGAAATCGAGAACGAAAAGGAAAACATTAGATATCCAAAGAAGCCTTTCATTGTTATGAATTAGATGAGGTTGCAAAGAAAGCCTTTGAATGCTAAGAAAGGCGTACTTCTAAGGGAAACGTATACTTCAACCTGAATAAAACAATCTGAAAAGTTAAATAAAGAAAGTAGCATTTCTCTATAGATTAGAACATATACGAATCCTTTAATTTGTTAGCATTCCTATTTAATAATCTTTCTTCAAAAACTATTGCCAACGCTTTTCGACATAAGCATATATCATTGAAGGGATGAGTAGCTACCAGCTAATGTTAAATTTGCCTAACACAAACTAACTATTGATAATATAAGGCGTAAGTAGTTACATGCCACATCTTAGCAGAGAAAGTTTCCAATAGTTTCGATTTCCCTAAGTTGTCGAATAGCGAAAACGGAAGTCGAAAATTCGGAAGCGTTCGAAAGCTAGAGCACCAACGGACAGACAGACGGACGGACGCACATTGTGAAAACATAAGTACCTATCAGTATTATTAATTGAATCGTCCTTAAGCATTATGATATTGGGAGTTGTTGTGGCTATTATGTGAGTAGGAAATATAAAAATACAAACGAAATAAAACTGGGCGTTTCATTAAATAGTTTCATAATGGTATCAATAAAACCAAGCAGGTACCTTTGAACCGATTTCTTTGCATGCGACAGACGCTTCAAAGATTCACATTTAATACTTTTTGTATGAGGACCATTTTCTTCCACTAATCTTGGAGATTATTTGCTTAGCAAATAAGTACGGCCTGTTGCTGTGGTAATATCAACTTCACATAGAATATGACTGAAAATGACGTCATAAATTTCATTATCAGGCCAAGAGAAGGATGGGGATGGTCCACAAGGATGCATCAGGATGAACTTTACTGTAACATCTCTTTCACCATTCACTTTCTCAACTATCCCCAAGTACCAAAAAGAGTCAAATGCACATGCAACAGAGCAGTTGGGCCGCGCAGAGCATTCTATCAATAGTGGCGGAAGTGCAAAGAAATCATGCATGATACTAAAATCAGTATCACCGCTTAGCCTTTTTTCTTCCAATCTTGATTGGTGATAGTGGTATAATGTGATGCATAGATCGTTTTCCAGGAACCGTTTTTGCACTTTAAAGCGTGTAAAAAGAAAATTTCAAAGTTGTACCATTTCATCTTTTGAAACAAAGAGAACTGATATGCCTTGTGC
>JAHWFO010010653.1:1056675-1086823 GCA_023313115.1 Rhysida immarginata
TACATTGAGCGCTATGACAAGTGCTTAAATAAACTTGGAAACTATGTGGAAAAATAGTTAAAGGTACATAGAATTTGGTAAAGAAAAATTTTTGAATATATATGTAGTAGTTTTGTTTTTATTACCGAACGGAACTTACTTTCTGGACGAGCCTCGTATTTATGTGAAACAAATATTATTCACATGAAATTTTAAATAATATATACTTTATTGACAGCAATTTATTTTTCAACCACTTATTAAAAGAAAAGAAAATACAAGAATTATTAAGCAAAACCAAAAGATTAAGAGAACTATATAATTAAACTTAGTAAAAGACAATACCACATATACGAATAAAATTTAAGAAAATATTTAGCAAAAAACTATAATTGAATCTCAAAAGAAAACAATTTAACTGGAAAAACATTAACAATGAACAGACCAATATTGTTCAAAATTTAAAATACTTATATTGTAAGAAATTTAGTAATCATTTGTAAAGAATCTGAAGATGTTCGAAAGGACGAAAGTCGACTAGTTCCAAATGCATAAAACTATGTGTTGTAAAATGGGCATTTATGAATAATTAACAATATGTAATACAGCGTGAGATATAAAATGAATTTAATTACAGCATATGTTCGTTCTGAATATTGGCCTTATTATTATGTTTAATGAAAAGATTTCACGAAAGATCATGATTTTAAGCAAGAAAGAACGCGCGCTGTTGATAACGTTGTTTTACCAGATTGATAGCAGCAGTCAAGCTGCATTGCGAACATATCGTCGTCTCGAAGGACTGCGAAAAGGACGCACGCCAGATACTGGTTGCGAAAAATGAAAAAGAAATTATAATCGACTGGTGATTTGGCTGTCGTACCAGGAAGAACACGGCGCAAGATAGCAGACAAAATTGTTGAGGACGTGGCTGTTGCAGTGGTGGACAGAGCTTCCTCTTCTCAACATTCTGCAACAAGTGCTCGAGCAACAGCAATCAAATTGTCCATCCCATAGTCTTGCGGTCCATTCTGCATTGGTACCCATACAAAATTCATCTGGTATAACGGCTAAAACTTCAAGATACCTGTCAACGCGCTGAGTTAACTTATCGCTTTCTGGCGAGGATAAATGTCGAAAACCTGTGGCCGTGGAACACTCTATGGTCAGACGAAGCACATTTCACCCTAGAAGGAGCGGTGAACACGCAGAACTACCGCATATGGGGTGCCTCGCTCCCCGTGTCGTGCATAAAAAACCATTGCATTCTGAATGTGTGATTGTATTGTGTGGATTCACCGCTGATTTTATTCTTGGCCCCTTATTTTTGAGGAAGTGGCAGAACGAGGTCCTCTAAGATGTTCTGTGACAAGTGCACGGTATTGTGAACTTCTTGCACAGAATGTGATTCCTGCCTTGTGAGAAAGACGATGCTTGGAAATCATTGTCTACCTGCAAGATGGACCACCTCCTCATATTGGTCGATAATTGAAGTAACTGCTTCGTGACAACTTTGGAGATGATCGTGTCATTTCTAGAAGTTTTTCAGATGCGTGGCCTCCACGTTCTCCGGATTTGAACCGTGCGATTTTTGGCTATTTGAAAGATCAACAAGGGGATATTTGAAAGATCAACAAGGCGTACAACTGTGCCTGAGCTGAAAGCCAGCATTAGACGACATGTCTCAGACATTCCCCGAGAAACGCTTCATGCAACAATTGATCATGGTGTGCTACCCTTCCATGTCATTGACGCAGGGGGCGGATATATTGAACATATGCTGCAATCAAACAAAATCCTTGCCTGGGTGTTTAAAACAGAAAGGCTAGTTTTAAATTCCCCATTTGCCATTCCACAGTGCCATATTTTCACCGGAATTTGCATTACAATCGGTTCATAAGACTGGGTTTTAGAAGGCTCTGAGTAGGCGTACTTGTTTTATTTCCACGCGGTACTTGACCTGCAACATTAAATTTGGGCAATGTTCATCTATCTAGGTAAACTTCAATTACACAAGATTTCATGGTTTTCTGTGAGAGTGGGTGTCATTTTCTAACATTTCTAGATTTGATATGGAATGGCCCAAAACTTAAGTTTCCCTTAACTCACCTATTATAATATGAATATTTCCTCCAAATAATGTGATTATATTTTTCATATTTTTTACCACAGCGGTGGAAACAAGCGTAAACTGAGTGGAGCTTTAGCGCTTCTTGGTAGTTCTGAAATGGTTTTCTTAGATGAACCAACCACGGGCGTTGATCCAAAAGCACGAAGGAAAATTTGGAATATTCTACAGTCTGCTAAAGTAGCTGGTGAATCCATAGTTTTAACATCCCATAGGTAATTAATTATATTTTCTTGATTATTATGCTACGTGTTAAGAAAATAGGGGGGAAAACTATTGGGAGGGTATTTACTGTCATGACGAAGAAAAAAATGACGTACGTGTCAATATAACAACCCGCTCATCAGTTATCCATAAAACGTTGCATGTAGTTCAGTTTTTGTGTTTGTTACGCACCTTCCGTCGAAGATGGTTCGGACGAGGTGGACATTTAGGATGGCATTATGTTTAAGGGTTACAACTTTTATTTCAGAGGACATGTAAAGAATGTGGTGTATGCTAAGCCGATTCTGACATGAAAATTTTGAAGCAACTTCTCTGTGACTGTTCTAATGCTTTTAAAAACGAACCTGAAATCTTTGAGAGCTTTTGATTGTACTGTCATACGTGGCAGTCAGTGGCAAAGTGTTTCTGGTCATTGGCAAAGAACTTCTTTTCCTTGTCATGGTAGCATTCCCCACGCAAAGATTTTACCAAAGGTCTCTTAACACCATGCATACCAAAGTAATATTTACATGTTTAAAGACACTTTTTTAATGATAGGGTGTCAAAATTATATTTAAATAGCAATTACTTAGGACTTAAGCATTATGAATATTTTGCTTGTTTTATCTTCAGCATGGAAGAATGTGAAATATTATGTTCTCGTCTGGGTATTATGGTTAATGGACAACTCCAATGTCTTGGAGGAATTCAGCATCTTAAAAATAAATTTGGCCAAGGATTTACTATAATAGCTAAACTAAAACATGGAGTAGAAGACCAGGCAAACACCCTGGAAGAAGTTCAAAATTATATCAATGAAAAATTTCCAAACAGCGTGATGAAAGATGTCCATCAAGTGAGACAATTTCATTATTCTAATGCTATGATTTTTCATCGCTATTATAATATTAAATTTTTCCTTCATTCAATATTTAAAATATTATTTACCTAATGCTTAAGTAATTACGCTGTTGCCCGGTTCAGAAGTTATGGAGTAACAAACAAACAAACAAACAGACGGAGTGCGCTATATACAGGGTGAATACAAAAGTCTGAACCCCCCTTTTATTTTTTGAACCGAAGCAGATATGTCAATTTTGATGAATAGGAATTTGTGAATGGCCTATCTCATGGTGCAGTTTTTATCATCCCAAATACCGGGTGGGCAAGAAATAACTTGAGGTTGAGCAATTCCTCGCTAGCGGGAATTCTATTAGCCCAAATGCAGTACATTTTGGTGTATATACTTAGTGGAACATGCAGTTTCGATTTCTGCAAAAAAAAGTACCAAATGTTGCCATAGAGGGCGCTTATTTCAAGAAAACAATGAATACCTAATTGTCAAATGAACAAATACCGTACAAACCAACTTTAGTAACAACAATAAACAATGTTTTATTTTTAATTACAAATGTATTTCAATATGACCACCAGTGTGCTGTTCCAATGCTGCATGCGGTACACGACATTTTCTACGGATGCTCGCAGCATATCTGCATTAATTAGTCTGATATGTAACGTTATTTGATCCTTTAAGGTTGAGAGGTCTGGAACATGTGCTTGATACACAAGGCTTTTCAAATATCCCCATAACCAAAAATCACAAGAGTTGAGATCAGGCGACCTGGGTGGCCATACCATGGGAAATGCACGACTAATTATTCTGTTCTCTGAAAAACGTTCTCGCAAGATCTGCTGCACCTGACGTCCGATGTGCGGTGGCGCATCATCCTGCATAAGAATGGTAGAATCCAGACAACCCTTTCCTGCAATCGTGGTATCACAAAATTCTCAAGCATATCGGCATACCTGGCAGAATTGACGGAACAAGTCCCCGGTCCACGGGGACGGATTTCTTCAAAAAAGTACGGGCCGATGATGAAAGAAGCAGTAAAGCCGCACCATACTGTTAGTTTCGGTGAATGCATAGGAGTTGGCAGACACACTTGTGGATTTGATGCAACCCAAATACGGCAGTTGTGGGTATTGAAATCACCATTCAAATAAAAATGTGCCTCATCACTCCATAAAATTTGCCATGGCCATGCATCATCCACTTCCTTAAGTGCTAAAAATCTCAACGAAAAGTCAGTTCGGGTACGTTAATTTCCAGGAAGCTATTGTTGAACAGGTGTGAGTTTATAGGGATAAAATGTCAATATCTTATCCCATATTCGACGGTGAGGAAAATATTGTATATCTGTTTGGTGTGCTATTGCGTGTGCACTGCTGGTACCCTGCACAGCAGTCGTCATCTTCAACGTGTTGCTGCCTGATTCGTTTGCGTCCCCGGCCTGGTTGCACTCCTAGAGTTCCGGAAGATTCAAATCGTTCAATTATTTTCCGTAAGTTAGTTATGCTCATCGGTCCTCTTTGTAACATTTTCAATCGCCGGAATTCACGAAGGGCAGCACTTGCATTGTCGCTCTTCTGAAAAAACAACTTGACTAATAACGCCCGGTCAGGCAGTGTAAGCGTCATCGTCAGGCCATTCGTTCGTGAATGGTGGGAAATCCTCAGCCTTTCCTTTTATTGTCATGAATGCTTAACATGGAACGCGCGTATGCAAATGTATTCATTGTTTTCTTGAAGTAAGCGCCCCCTATGGCGACTTTTGGTACTTTTTTTTTTTGCAGAAATCGAAACTGCATGTTCCACTAAGTATATACACCAAAATGTACTGCATTTGGCCTAATAGAATTCCCGATAATGATCTCTGAACACCTCACGTTATTTCTTGCCCACCCGGTATGCAAATTAGGACACATTCAACATTTATCTCAAAAACTGTAAAGGATAGAGAAAAAAAATAATTGCAAACTTATTCAGCATAAAAAAACATACAAAACAAAAAATTCATCCAAATCGGACTACTCAATCACCCGTAATCACGTTCCACTGCATAACGAAAACTGAATGTTGATATTTCCACCATGTAAAGCATGCAAATCAAAAAATTTCTGATTGTGGGTGATTGGTTGGTCCGATTTGAATGATTTTTTTTGGTTTGTTTGTTTTTTTATTCTGAACAAGTTTGCAATTGGGTTTTTTCTCTATCCCTTACGGTTTCTGAGATAAATTTTGAAAGTGTCCTAATTTGCATATTTGGGATGATGAAAAGTGCACCATAGGATAGGCCATCCACAACTTCCTATTCATTGGATTCATCAAAATTGACATATCTGCTTCGGTTCAAAAAATCAAAGGGGGGTTCAGACTTTTGTATTCACCCTGTATATAAAGATTTAAATACATTGTTTTTTATAGATGCATTGTTGTGGAAAGACAAATATATACTCAGATCAGTGTTACCAAAATTTGGTAATTTTTAAAAAGCGCCGTTTCCGAGAAAAATATGAATGAAACTGACACGTAAAAGAAAGTAAACCTCTTCCCCTTCCCAAGTTCATGCAAATGGAAGGGAGAAGACCTGGCTGATTCGTTGCCTGGACTGTGTTTGAGTGAGACTACATGGCTGCAACAGGTCACAGCAATGCCGAGTTGGCTGGTATGCATTTCACGTACGGTCAGCAAATGGGAATGCAGCATACACGGCGCATCTTTACAGAGACACGTACCTAAACCGACGACTCCCTGATCGTCGCTCGTTCATCCGTCTTCACCAGCGTTTACGTGACACACTGGTACATTTAACATCACTACCCTAGTCAAACTTAACAACAAGCAAAGGAAAAAAAAGAAAAAAAAACTTCGAATACATATATAAATATACACTACATGATCAAAGGAGTTGGAACACCCTGTGAACACCTGGATGTTTCTCCTGGACTGGACTGGGCCCGCTCATCAAGGTGGACGGAAACCTCAATGCTGATGGTTACAGGACCATTCTGGACCATTCACTCTACATCTGTCCAGGAACTGACCACGACACTCCTCGAGGAATGGAGGTCAATACCTGTGGACACTTACCGTAAACATGTGGACAGTATGCCATGTAGGTTGGAGGCAGTGATAGCCGCTCGGTGTGGTCCTACAGATGTCCCAACTCCTTTGGTCATGTAGCGTATCAGTGAACATTTCAATCATAAAATATACATAGCAATTAACTATGAATTAAATTTAATACAAAATAAGATACTTGAAGATAATTTGGCTCCAAAATAAATCAAAAATACAAGATATACTGGCTACAAAACAAGATACGTGGAAACAAATAAAAGAAATAATGAACAACTTATCCATACTTGCATTTATGTATGCAAATAAAAACGATAAAAGAAATATATAGCCTATATAAATAAGCAAAAAAAATTATTTAATTAAATAAAAATAAGTAATAATTTTATTTAATTGTAACAACAACAGGGAAGAGATGCGCTCGATTGCAGGGGCCGGCTCGACATCAAATGATATAATTAGGTAATTTTATCAAAAACATGGCAGTTTTGACGTTCGCGGCGGGGGGGGGCCCCCCGACTGTGGAAACTGCTGGCTGCTGCAGATAAACTGAATAGCCTAGTGTTGTCCCCCAACAGGTATACGCCCAAAACGGGGTTAATGAAAAATACATTTAAAAGTGGACAAGTCAGGCAACCGAAATGCCCAGGATCGATAAGATTTTAAAGCATTCGAGAACGAAAAGGATAGCATTTGATTTGTAAAAAAAGCCTTTCGTTATTAAGAATTAGTTGAGGTTGCTAAGGAAGCCCCTGGTTGCAAAGCATAGCGTACTTTTAAGGGAAATTTATAGTTCAAACTGAATAAAACTACTTGTGAAAAGATAAATGGAGAAAGTAGCAATTCTCTATAGATTAGAACATGTATGAATCCTTTAATTTTTAAGCATTCCTGTTTAATGAAATAAAAGTTAATTGTTATAGCCTTCATTGAAAGTGTCAATTCTTACACCATAAACTATTACCAACGCTTTTCTAAGTAAGCAAATACCACTGACGGAATGATTAGCTACTAGCTATTGTTAAAATTTGCCTAACGCAAACTAACTCTTGATAAGGTGGGCAAATGAGGCTCCGAGAGCCACATGCGGCTCTTCGTTGAATTGAGTGTAGCTCCCATTAAAAATATAAACCTGTTTCTTCAGAAACGTTTTCACTGAATCTTATTAAATTGACTAAGTAACTAATATTTTGCTATTTGAGATGTAGTATGTAATTATAGTGTGGCTCTTTATAATATTAGAAAAACCGGAATGTGGCTCTTTATAATGAATGAAAATCCGGAAAGTGGCTCTCATTGATCTTAAGCGTGCCCACCCCTGATATAATGTACGAGTAATTACATGCCATATCTTAGCATTGACAGATTCCAGAGGTTTCATAATTGTATCATTAAAACAGAAATCATAGAACCAAATTGGATTATCATTAATTTTACGTTATATTCATTCATGATACATCATTACAAGACGTTTGATATACTACATGTCATATTTTAGCATTGAAACTTCCCATGAACCATAATGGATCCATAAAACCATCTATTTTTGAACCAATTTCGACGATCATTTTTTTCCGTTATTTTCTTTCATGGCACATCATTCCATGTCGTTAGATATATTGCATGCGATAAGTTAGCATTGAAAGTTCTAATGAAACATAATGGGTCCACTAAACCAGGTGCCTTGGAACCAATTTCGACTACCATTAATTTTACGTTATATTCATTCATGACACATCATTAAAAGTCGTTTGGTATATTACATGCATTATTTTAGAATTGAAAGTTCCAATGAATCATAATGGTTCCACTAAACCAGGTACCTTGGAACCAATTTCGACTATCATTAATTTTACGTTATATTCATTCATGACACATCATTCCAAGTCTTTGATATATTACATGCGATATTTTAGCATTGAAAATTGCCATGAACAGTAATGGGTCAACAAAACCATCTGTCTTAAAACCAATATCGACGATCATTTTTTTACATTATATTCTTTCATGGCACATCATAACATGTCGTTTGATACATTGCATGCCATATTTCAGCATTGAAGGTTCCAATAAAACGTAATGGGTCCACTAAACAAGGTGACTTAGAACCAATTTCGACTGTCATTAAGTTCACGTTATATTCATTTTTGACGCATCATTCTAGGTTGTTTGATATATTACCTGGGATATTTTAGCATTGAAAGTTCCAATGAATCATAATGGTTCGAGGAAACCAAGTGCCTTTGCATCAATTTCGAGTATCATTAATATTTATGCATGACACCTCATCGCAAGTCGTATGACATATTACATGCGATATTTTAGAATTGACATTTCCAATGAACCGTAATGGTCCCACTAAATTAGGAGCCTTGGAACCAATTTCGACGATCATTAATTTTACTTAATATTCTTTCAGAGCACATCATTCTAAGTCGTTTGATATATTACATGCCATATTTTAGCACTGAAAGTTGCAATGAACCATAATAGGTCGTTAAACCAGCTGCCTTAGTACCAATTTCGACTATCATTAATTTTACTATATATTCATTCATGACGCATCAAGACGTTTGATATATTGCATGCGATATTTTCACATTGTAAGGTTCAACGAAACATAATAAGTCCACTAAACAAGGTGCCTTGGAACCAAATTCGATTATCATTAATTTTACGTTATATTCTTTCATGGCACATCATTTCATGTCATTCATTTGATATATTGCATGACATAATTCAGCATGGAAAGTGATAATGAGACAAAATGATCGTCAAAATTAAACCATCTGTGTTTGAACCAATTTCGACAATCATTTTTTGCGTTATATTCTTTCATGCCACATCATTCCAATCGTTTGATACATTTAATACCATATTTCAGCATTGAAAGTTCTAATAAAACATAATGGGTCCACTAAACCAGGTGCCTTGGATCCAATTTGTACTATCATTAATTTTACGTTATATTCATTCATGACACATCATTCTATGTTGTTTGATATATATTACGTGCGATATTTTAGCATTGAAAGTTCCAAAGAAGCATAATGGTTCACTAAACCAAATGCCTTTGCACCCAAATAGTCGCCAACGCGTAAATAGTTGGGTCAACCCGTCGGAGAGGAATTCCGGAGTTGTTGTCGACACCAGGATTGAATGGCATCGTTTACCTCGCCGTCAGAACCAACTCATGTCCCGTAAGGGGCTTTGTTTTCTTTGGGAAGTGGTGAAAGTCGCAATCTACAAAGTCTTTCATTTTTGCACTGCAATTTTTCATCTTTGATCTGTAGTTGCTGCAACGCCTTCTTGTGTGTGGTGACTCGTGTGCGGCGGACGTTATCGTACTTCAGAAGAGGGTCCAAAGCTGTCATGCAATCCTGGTATCGAAAACAACTCCGGAATTCCTCTCCGACGGATTCACCCAACTAGTCACGCGTTGGCACAATGCCTGAAAAGGGATGGGGACTATGTCGAAAAGTGAATACTGCATTACATGGAGGACAAATATGAGTATAAGATACAAAAGGAATTTTGAAAGTCGGTTAACAAATAAAATAATTACAGCCATGGAGACCTTATTTATCAATCGCCCCTCGTATCAAACGACTTGGAATGATGCGTCATGGATGAATACAGCTCCAATTCAAAATATTAGAATCATGAGTAGATTTCGGTTTGCTTAGAAGTCATCGTGTTATTTTGCGCGTAGATATTGAAAATACTGTAGTTTCTTTGAGTTATAATATGTGTAAGAACCTCAGCTTTAAATGTTCAAATTAAAAATTCAATAAAACTTTAACTTTTATTTAAGTGAAAAAAAAATTGAAATCAGCTAACTAAAATCTGAAGTTTTATTGGTTCAAAATATTAGAATCATCATCTAAATGCATTCAAAACTTATACTATTAAATCAAAAAACACAATTCTATACATCAATATTTAGTGGCATCCCCTTTTGCTTTGATTACAGTTCGTAATCGATTTTGCATGTTACCGACAAGCTGTGCACAATGTTGTTTTGTAATACAGGACTATATCTTTTTTAAACCCTCAATAAGTTCACGTTTATTGGTTGGAACTTCAACTTGAAGCCTCTTTTTCATTATGCACCACAAATTCTTGATGGGATTTAAATCGGGTGAATTTGAAAGCAAAGGAAGCACATCAATATTGCGTTCGTGAAGCCATTTCTTAGTTGTTTTTGCGGTGTGACTGGACGCACCATCCTGCTGGAACAAAAAGTTTTTTTCACATAAATCTTCAACAGAAGGCAACATGAAATGTTCAAGAATTTCCTGATACACATTCGTATGTACTTGACAGTTTAGTATGCATAGTTTTCCCACGCCATCTCCTGTCATACACCCGCATACCATCACCGACGTGGCAAATTTAACTGAACGTTTCATACACTCTTTTTGAAACGCTTCTTCACGCAAACGCCACACACGCGGTCCTTGATTTCCATGGCAAACACAGAATATAGATTCATCAAAGAACATAACACGATTCCAATCATCTTCACCCCATAGAAGTCGTTCTTTGCACCACCTCATGCGAGCTCGCATTTGCTTCTTTGAAAGAAGTGGTTTTGTACTCGAGACTGGAACTTCATTGCATGCAGTCGTCTTAAAGTTGTTGAGCAAGATACATGCACTCCACACTGGATCCAACGTGCATGAAGATGTTTTGTACTCCAGAAGCGATTTTCTCTAATAATGTTCTTTAACCTTCTGTCGTCTCGAGGCGTTGTCGACAATTTTCTTCCACTATTGCGGCGGTTGTTCGAGTGTGAATTACCATTCCGATACTTTTTCAAGACTTTACATACAGTTGCTTGTGAACATTGGACTTGTGCAGGAATTTTTCATTGTGTCAACTTCTGTTGATAAAGAGCGATGATAACGTCTTCAGTAGCTGCCGAAATATCAGCTTTCCGACCCATTTCGCGAATGAGATGCAATGAAATTATAACATTTGTATACATAACACATTAACTGGTGTTGCATTGTATACTTAACACATTGAGTGACTTTTATAACGAAGAATGTTAATTTATTCATCCCTCAATTTGCATAGTCTCTCGACAAGCCATTTGAAGATCATCAGACAATGATTCTAATATTTTGAACCAATAAAACTTCAGAGTCTAGTTAGGTGATTTCAATTTTTTTTTTCTCTTAAATGAAAGTTAAATTTTTATTGAATATTTAATTTGAACTTTTAAAGCTGAGGATCTTAGACATATTATAACTCAAAGAAACTACAGTATTTTCAACATCTACGCGCAGAATAACACGATGACTTCTAAGCAAACCGAAATCTACTCATGATTTTAATATTTTGAATTGGAGCTGTATACAGGGTGTTTCATAATTGGTGTCTCATGTTTAGGTCCAAATAACGACTCAAGGGGAACAGATTGAGGCAAAATAAATATTGATTATTTGGTTTTAATATCCTCTCATTCAGAATAAAAACATTTTGCGTCCCTGGGGTGGAAGGGGTAAATGTTGAAAATTTTATTTTTGTAGGGGTAGGGGTGTGTTATTTAGAATGTTGTAGAGCATCATGTAAAATGTGGGTTTAGCAAAAAACCCGGTGAAAAAATCTCATCTCATGGTCTTTATCGAGTGGGTAAAGTGTAAGGTATGGCTAACTAATGTAGACAAAAACAGAAAACTCATTAGAAACTAATTGTAACTATAATACTTATTAGAAAACAGTACATTTGAAAATGAATGAGTGAATGAGTCGTTACCCTGAAAAGGTAATGGTCTCATTCATTCTCATTAATTTTCCAAATGTAGGCCCTACTGTTTTCTAATAAGTACGGTTTTTGTCCATATCAGCTAGCTATAACTTTCACTTTACCCACTCGATAAAGGGGGCAGGGCATGAGATTTTTTCACCGGGTTTTTTGCTAAACCCACATTTTATATGGTCCTCTAAATAACACATGGGGTCTAACCCTTACTCCTATAAAATTAAAATATTCAAAATTTACCCCTTCACCCTCAGTGACGAGAAATGTTCTTATTCGAAATTAGTGGACATCGAAACCAAATAATCAAAATTTATCCCCCCCCCCCCCCACTTGTTCCCCTTGAGCATTATTTGGACCTAAATACGGCACACCAATTATGAAACACCCTGTAATGTAAACTTAATGATAGTCGAAATTGGTTCCATGATTCATATTTTAATGATACCATTATGAAATCACTGGAAAATCCAATGCAGAAATATGGCATGCAATAAATCAAACGACTTGGAATAATGTGTCATGAATGAATATATCGTAAAAATATTGATACTCGAAATTGGATCCAAGGCACCAGGTTTAGTGGAACTATTATGATTCACTGAAACTTTCCATGCTAAAATATCGCATGTAGTATATCAAACAACCTAGAATGATGTGTTATGAATCAATATAACGTAAAGTTAATGATAGTCGAAATTGGTTCCAAGGCACCTGGTTTAGTGGACCGATTATGTTTCATTGTAACTTTCAATGCTAAAATTTCGCATGTAATATATCAAACGACTATTACCGTATATTCTTTCATAGCACATAATTCCAAGTCGTTTGATATCTTGCATGCCATATTTTAGCATTTAACGTTCCAATGAAACATAATAGGTCCACTAAACCTGGTGCCTTAGTACCAATTTCGAGCATCATTAATTTTATGTTATTCTCATTTATGGCACTTCATCCCAAGTCGTTTGATATATTACTTGCCATATTTCAGCTTTGAAAGTTCCAATGAACCATAATGGGTCCAATAAACCAGTTGCCTTGGTACCAATTTCTACTATCATTAATTTTACGTCATATTCATTCTTGACACATCATTCTAGGTTCTTTGATATATTACCTGCGATATTTTATCATTGAAAGTTCCAATAAATCATAATGGTCTCATTAAAACATGAATCATGAAACCAACGAGATTAAAATAATTAGAGTGAAAATTAACTGGTCATCAGCTCCTCCCACTGTGAAGTCGTGTTAACTACCATCAACCATAACTGTTGAGGTATAAGACATATACAAGCTGTAGCTAATAACATGCATTTCCTTACTTTGGATTTTATTCTAGCTTATTAATATATATATTTGGCGATGTAGTGACATTTACGAAGATGTCTTACGCTTGGTCGGCGTTCAATTGTTCGAATAAGAGAGAAAAACGATCGGATATCACCTTTGACAAGTAGTTAGACTTAGCCCAGATTAATAAAAGCAAGAACAGATGATGTGGGCCTTCATATGTTCTTGGTAAAAGCTAAGGTTAGCCTATCTTGTTCATTATAGCCTGTATTCTGAGTTCCTGATTAGATTAGCCGTTAATACTTACGGAAAGTAAAGATAAAACCTAACGACATGTTAATGCACTAGCACCATATACTTTCAATCAGTATAATATTTTATGCAAACTACGATTCATCATCGCTAAAAAGTTCGTTACCCGAACCGCTACACGTAAATTGACATATTAGGCCAAGTTCTTTAGTGTAGCGGGCTTAAGATGTCCGGATAACCAACGTTTAAGCTACGGATAAATCGGAATTTGCATAAGAAATTATATTGAAAGTACATGGAGCTAGTGCGTTAACATTTGTTTAAGTTTTTTTTTTTTTTTTAAGTAATTAATTGGATCCAATACGTCCATCCAGGGCCTGTATGGCCAGAGGCCGACGTGTTCGGTCCCTGGATGGACCTGGATTCACGACTGCTGTATGATGGTCGCAGCAGCCGGGGGGGGGGGGGGTAAAGATCTGCTATCACGGATGGTCACCCATCCAGTGACGAGCCGTGCGTGATGTAACTTACACTTCACAGAAGTTGTGTTCAGTGAAAGCCCACCAGGCCACGGCCTCCCCCTAAGTTTTATCATTATTTTCCGTAAGTATTAACGAATCCTCAATTAGTATGAGCTTTGGTATACTAAAGTACACCCGTAATACCAATAGCATTTATACTATTCCCACAAAATTTCGATTGTACATTTGTTTAAAATGTAAATACTTAACTATATCTTAACAAGAAAATAATCCTCCCGAGGAAGCTAGCGGAAACCCTGAGATCATCTATATTTACCCTTTTATTTCATGTTTTACCCCCCCCCCCTCATTTTTTTTTGTATTGATTGTAATCTAATACGTCCATTCAGGGCCTATATAGCTGGAGGCCGACGAGTTGGGCCTGGATTAACGTCTGCTGTGTATAGTCGCAGCAGCCGGGGAGGGAGGGGGGTGGTGAAGATCGTATCTCACTGATGGTGGCCCATCCAGTGACTAGCTGTTAACTTCCTTAAGTTGTGTGTTCGGTGGAAGCCCACCAAGCCACGGCCTCCCCCTTAGTAAAAATTTTAAATAGTAAAATTGATTTTCTCGAACGTAGTATTTAGAAAGTGTAAAAGAGCTCTATCTTCTTTCATTTCTGATCATTTCCGGTCGAATGATATATAACATGCCAAATGTTGCCATATTTCTAAAGACCAACTGCCACCCCCGAAACTTCGATTCCAGTGGCCCAATCAAAGCCAAACTAAATAGTGAAGATGCACATCCCCATAGCAAGTTACATTTCGAATTTCAACCTTCTAACTCAAAAATGTGGAAATTATGAAGGCTCCATTCTTCCGCTACTTAATAATGATGTAGAATAAATAATTTCTGGAGTAGAATGTACATTTCCTTTAGAATCCAAAGGAATAATTTTTTGATGAAAAATAGGAAAGAAAATTTTTCTTTTTTCATCAATAATTTGAACAGCTGAGGTATGGCGTAGGATAAAACCCTCACAGACCATTTGTGAGTTATTCAATAATTATTTTCTCTTATTTCTGTATATAAGAATATTATATAAAATAATAAATGGAATAAATTTCATAGAGATTTATTATTTTCATTTTATATTCACTTCCTGCATACAACACCATGATAAATATGATTGTAATAAACCGAATGTTTATACTTCCTATTATGACTTCACATCATTGTACAATATTGTATTTCAAATTTTTACCTCAACAGCGATGGCGGACATCGCTTCAATTCGCTTCCTGTATGGCGTCGTTATTTCCACTTTAATAATATTAATCTCGTTACATGAAACCAATTTCGATTATCAATTATTTTACATTATATTCATTCATGGCATATCATTTCAAGTTGTTTGATATATTACACGCGAGTTTTTAGCATTGAAAGTTCCAATGGACCATAATGGGTCCACTAAACCAGCTTCCTTGGTACCAATTTCGACTATCATTAATTTTACGTTATATTCATTCATCTCACCTCATTCCAAATTGTTCGTTAAATTCCAAGCAGTATCTTAGCATTGCAAGTTTAAAATAAGCCATGATGGTTCCCTTAAACAAGTGCGTTTGAGCCAACCATATGAAATGAGTAGATCGCTCATGAGCTTTCAGCGCCACCAACGCGTCACCAAAAAATGGTCTTCATCGTATGTTTATGTTTGAAGTTTGCTTAGACAAACACAGTAAAACTCAATGCCGATTTCTTGTCCAGCTTTAAATTGTAATTATAGATATATTTAAGGTTCAGTACTGACCTTTCTCAGGTGTATTTTTATCTTTATGCGTCTTAGAATGTTTTTCCTCATGTAAAAATCCTGGTCGTCTTTTATATCGTGGTTGTTTATACATAAAAGATGTCGATATTCAACCATGTTACCGTCGTTTCAGTGATAGCAGAATGATTGTTTATAGGTATTTATGAAATTATATACCGCATTTATTAATAAACATCTAAAATTGGGAAAGTTCGCTTACGAAATTTCAGACTACAAGCACGATGTTGATGGGCGGGGGGTGCTTTCTCAGTTGGCGACACAGCGGATATACACTCCCAGACAAAAATATGGAGATTTTTGAAAAATATGAAAGGTTCATCTGAAAAAACTGTTTTTTAAAATAAAGAACTTGTTAATGCTTTATACGATGATTTATTCGAACATTACTTAGTTTCTTCTCTGTACACAAAACATTTTATGTATTTCAAACAATTTTTTTTCAACAAAACATATAGAAAAACAAACAGTATTGAAGCCAAAAGTTTAGAGATTTGTCTATGCTGGGACATAAGTTTAGAGATTCTTTGTTTAGTATTTGGTCCAGCCGCCTTTAGCATTAATAACTGCTTCTACACATTGTCTCATACACTCTATGAGACACTGACAATCATCTCTCAATATTTCACACACGACATGGGACACAGTTTTGAATAAATCCTTGTTTGTTAGAATTTTACATATGATAACGTTTCGCTTCATTTTACCCCAAATTGTCTCCATAGGATTAAGGACAGGAAAGACCCCAAATTTTCTGGCCATTTTAGAAGGTGAATATTTTATTCTTCCAACCAGTGCAGTGTCGCGTTTGACTGTGACAAGGTATACTATAAAGTTACCATCAGGAAAGTAAAAAGCAGTACCTGGTATCAGATTATCAGCCATTATTTCCGTGTAATAGGAACTGCTGACGTTTCCTTTGACAAAAGGTAAACTTCCGGTCCCATACGCATTTATTGTTCCAAAAGCTATGATGCTTAGTAGAAATTTGATTCTCTATGGTACACATCTAGAGTCCAGCTTTTCTGGTTTCTTGCGCACAACTTTTTGTTTATCTTCATCCAGTGGCTAAATCTACAAACCTAGCGTCAATAAACTTCGGACACCAAGTAATTTGGCTAAAAACACAGTGAAAAGTGCATACTGAGGATTGCAGGCTAATGAAAATTGATTTACTGAGTATATGTAACAATATCAACATCGATTTAGACTCGATTTAATGGTGTGAAATAATTTATTCAAATTTATGTAAAATTGCGTTGTCAACAGGTTTCAAAGAACATCGTACACAAGGGATCACCAGCATATAGAACTTTCCTAAAGGCTATAGAAACGCCCAGAATGCTTTGCATCAGGCTTTAAAAGCACCGTCCACGCGACAGAGCACAGTATACGTGTTGTTTTGAGCCATGGGACGTGGTAAGCCAGTAGAAACGTGTATACGGCAAAAAATTATACAGCAGTTCCAGAATAACAAATCCCAGCGAGCTATTGTCCATGAATTATCAGTTCCACTCTCTCTCTACTGTTAATGGGGTCATCAAGCGTTTCAGAGAAATCGGGAAAACAAAACCAGGGACTGCACCAGGCAAGCAGCGATTATTGAATATTAGGGACCTACGAGTATTTCGACGTTACATTGTGAAAAACAGGCATGCTCTCATAAGTGAAATGACTGTTTGGGCTCGAGAATATTTTCATATACCCATACCCGAAAGCACAGTCCGCCGTTACATCAGAAGATGCAACTATTACTTATACGCTATAAAGAGGAAGCCATTTATGAGCACTGTAGCTAAGCGTCGCCGAGTAGCATGGGCCAGAACCCATCTAAAGTGGACCCTTGCTCAGTGGAATAGTGTTCTGTGGTCCGACGAGTCCACCTTTGCAGTGATGTATGACAACAACGGTCGCAAGGTGCTAAGAACCAAGCACGAAAGTAATCATCCCGACTGTTACCAGAGAAAAGTTTAGAAGCCTGCATCGCTGATGGTGTGGTGCTGCATGAGTGCAGCCGGGACAGGATCGCTTCACTTTTGCGAGGGCACTATTAACTCTGCTGCCTATATAAACTCTTCAACAGCATCTGCGTCCATCCCGCCAAAAGTTGTTCAATAGAAGACCAAGCATCTTTCAGCAGGACAACACGAAGCCTCATGCTTCTCGGAACACCAAGGCTTGGCTACAACAGCAGCGTTTCAAGGGTGCTTGACTGGCCTGCCTGCAAACCAGATCTGTCACCCACTGAAAATGTATGGCGAATTTTAAAGCGAAAAGTCAGACAGCGAAAGCCTCGAACACTGCAGCAGTTGCGGGCGTGTATTTCCGAAGAGTGGGACAAAATTCCAGTAGAAACAACGCAGAAGTTAGTGTCCAGCATGCCTCAACGACTTCGGAGCGTCATTCGTCGGAAAGGTGACGCCACTCAGTGGTAATGTGCAATAAACGGTACGGTGTACGAAGTTCATTGCAACGTGTTGAAAACGGAACATTACAAAAAGTCGCTTATTTAATTTTCTCGTTTATTTTTTATGTTAAAATGCTATATCACAGTTGTACTACAGCTCTGTGCACTCAATAAAATAATTTTCATTTGTTTTCAATGAATTTCGTTGTACTTATCCAAAATTCCGTAGGTGTCCGAAGTTCATTGACGCTAGGGTTGTAGATTCCACTGAATATGACTTTTTGCCATTGTTCTATAGTCCATGTTGAGTATTTCTCGTGCGCACTCAAGTCTTTTTACTTCATTTGTTTAGCTAGGAGAGGCTTTTTTGCTGCAGAAGGAAAAGAGTAACCTCTTTCTTTCAAACACCCGGTTGTTGTCTTTGCCGAAACTTCTTTCTTGCTGATTGGATTCCATTTGGCAGTAATTTTTCTTGCCGTTTGAAAACGTGATATTCTCTGATAATACCTCTTAGATGTCTATCTTCGGCTTACTTGTGATTCGTTTTCTGCCGCAACTTTGTTTCACAGTGCAACTTCAAATTTTCTTATATTTTACTATAATCTTGATTACAGATTTTATAGTTAAGTTGAGATCTTTTGCTATTTTAATTTGTGTTTCTTTTTTGCCATTTCTTAATAACTAAGTCATGAATATATTGAGGGAACTGTTTTGTAGGAGGCTTATGAAAATTTAAGAAAATAAATTCAGCACATCCCTAAATTTTAATCAATCCAGCCATCTTAGATTAATTTACATAATCATGAGGTCTATAGCTAAATTTCTGCAACTAAATTTCAAATGTTAACGTTTTTAACAAAATCTCCAAACTTATGTCTCAGTATAATTAATCTCCCAACTTTTGACTTCAATGCAGTTGTTGTTTTTCTTGTTTTATGTTCAACAAAATTAGTTATTACTCAAAATATTTTATGAACAGTTAATAAGATGGTGTATATTAAGTGTACTTCGCTGTGTAATGCACAATAGAATTTTATTTTATTTTAATAGCACTTTTCTGACATGAATCTTTTAAATTTTCAAAAATCTCCATTTTTGTCTCGAAGTGTATATAGTAATGGCGCTTTGGCTGGCGATGTTGTTCTGCCAACCACAGTAATAGCGCCTACACTAACAATCGAGATTAGTTCCACTTTTCGCCGCCTTCAAATTGCCCTAAAGATGGCGGCCACATAAGCGATATACTCATTTCATATCGCTGGTTTGAGCCATTTTCGAAAATAAACAATTATATATTACATTCATTCATGACACGTCATTCCAAATTGTTTGATATTATATATGCCAAATCCAAGCTTGGAAAGTTTCCACTGACCCACAATGGTTCCATGAAACCACATACCATTGAATCAAGGTAATCTAGAATAACAGATAAGTCCAGTTTGTCAGAAGTGCTTAACGCGCATGCGTATTGAGACGTCACTGGATGACTTAGGCGTACGTTGCTTAGCTACTACTATCTCGCAATAAAATATGCTCATGCGCATTCATTAGTATATTCAAACTATTTTACGTAGAAGCGTCGTAAAACTCTCAAAGTGATATTTTTTTGTGTGCGGCAGCCATTATTCTGGTCACAAAAGAAAACGTTTTCACGGAAAAAACAAAACTCTTATGTTGTATTTTTGAGAAAACGTTTATTTGTAAACTTATTCTTTTATAAATTAATATTACCTAATGACCGTCTGTCTGTTCGTGCTTTAGCTTTCGAAAGCTTCCGAATTTTCGACTTCCGATTTCGCAATTCGACAACTTAGGGAAATCGGAAGACTGAGTTCGTTGGTGGAAAAAATCGGTGAACTACTTCCGGTTCAAAAGGTCAAAAATAATATAGGGGACCACGTTTTTCACTATACAATTCCATGTATAAAAAGCCTGTGCATTGCCAAATGCTCTTCTCCCTTTAAGTTTCTATAGCTAAAACAGAGAAAAGGCTTGTGAATTAAGTGAAGACACGTGATCGTCTTCCTTGATGGTCAATATCAGTCAGAACTGTTCAAGGGTATGTGGTTTCATGGAACTAGTATGGTTCACGGGAAAGCTCAGATTTGGCATGTAATATATCAAACGACTTGGAATGATGTTACATAAATGAAGATAACGGTAAATTATGAATAATCGAAATCTGTTCAAAGGTACCGACTTTTCGTGGACCCATTATGGTTCTTTGGAACTTTCAATGCTAAAATATTGCATGTAATATATCAAACGACTTGAAATGATGTGCTATGAATGAATATAACCTAAAATTATTAATAGTCGTAATCGGTCCAAAGGCACCTGCTTTTCGTTTGATATATTACATGCCATATTTTAGCATTGAAAGTTTCCAATGGTTCAATAATGTTATCATTAAAACACGCATCATGGAACTAATTTCGACTATCATTATTCTTTCGTTACATTCATTGATGGCACGTCATTCCAAGTCGTTTGCTATATTATATGCCATATCTTAGCATTAAAAGTTCCAATGAACCATGATGGTTCCACTAAAACCATGTTCCTTTGAACCAATTTCGACTATCATTAATTTTACGATATATTCATTCATTACTCATCATTCCAAGTTTGATATATTAAATGCCATATTTTAGCACTGAAAGTTCCTATGAACCTGAATGGGCCCACTAAACCAGCCGCCTTTCAACCAATTTCGACTACCATTAATTTTACTTTATATTCATACATGACATATCATTTCAAGCCGTTTTATATATTAGCATTGAAAGTTGCCAATGGTTTAATAATGTTATCATTAAAACACGCATCATGGAACCAATTTCGACAATCGATAGTCTTTCGTTACATTCATTGATGGCACGTCATTTCAAGTTGTTTCATATATTACATGCCAAATCTGATCTTTGAAAGTGTCCCCTGAACCATACTGGTTCCATGAAACCACATACTATTTCAACTACCATTAAGTTTACGTTAACATTCAATCATGATATGGTATTTCAAGCTGTTTGATATAAGACATGCCATATGTTAAAATTGAAAATTTCCAGTGGACCATAGTGGTACCTACCAATAAACCACATACCCTTGAACCAGTTCTGACTGATATTGACTATCAAGGAAGACGATCGCATGTCTTCACTTAATTCACAAGCCTGTTCTCTGCTTTAGCTATGGAATGCTAGTGCACAGGCCATTAAAACCTCGTTTCCATGTGCTAGAATTTATTGCGAATATGCGACTTTCCGACTTGGATGATTATACGACTATGCGTCTTGGCGGCTTCGGTTTCCATGCGACTAAAGTGTACCTGCTCTTTCCAAGTATGCATTGCGCGTTGGCATTCGAAAAAGCATGGCGTCTTGGTTAGCGAAGCACCGACGACGATGCGTTTTCGTGCCATTTTAAAATAGTTTTTAGCCATCTATAAAAAATATGTTATGAGACTGACCATGTGTGTTGTTTTAAAGCCTCTCGAGCTAATTGAAGCGAGTATTTCTTAGGAAATTCTAAGGTACAACACTATTTGGTATCGCGCTGACGGGACGGGGGGGGGGGCGGGGGGGCGGGGTGCAGAGGCGTAGGCCAAAGAACGTAAAACAGGCAGATGAAGCCTTATCTGTTCCCTTTGAAGAGAAGGACTCATGAAATAGCAAATGGAACCCTCGAGATTTGTTTTTTTTATGGCTATATAACTCCTTTTAAAAATCAAAATTACAAAATCTATTTCCTTAAATATATAAAATTAAAATGTGTACATCAGTAACATAAAATATCGTTAAATTTTCCAAACTTTAAAATTGGTAATACGAAAACAAGTAAAACTTACAATAGCGAAAGAAATATACTGTCACAACTATTTACGTTGTTTAGTGACAGCAGAGTTAGGAGGGAAGACGTTGCGTACAAATAAATAATAATTTAATATTTCATAAAATATTACATGATATCTATCATATAAAATTACATGAAAACATATTTAATCCATCTTATTTAATTAGAAATGAAAAACTTTCTAATTTATGAATTAGACTTTCATCCAAAGAGAGGTAACTTCTTTTATGATTCCTTCGAAGACCAGGAAGGGTCCATGCCCCACTATGGGGAGAGTGGGGAGCTCCAATCTGCCCGGAGGAATAAAAGAACTAGCATTAGTAATTATCTCGAGAACTAAGTTAACAATGTTAAGTCTTTTAACTAATTCTTAGATAGTAGAGGTTAAAGAGATGAGCTTTCTGATCTTTAAGATATTTAAGCATAAATATCCTGCTGTTGGGTAATTGCGTCGGACGTTCGTCCTACGGAGGTTGGATTCAAGTTCGTAGAAATTGGCACAATTCGTGGGCCCTCGAGTGTGGGAACGTTGTCTAGACTCCACAATGTATGGGGTGATAGGTCGGCTGGTTTAGCTGTTCACATGTTGCCGAGAACACATGCAAAAATAAATATAACACAATTAGTACATACACTAGCATTACCGCTCCTTTGATGAGGAGCAGGCACCCTTGCCAAAACGAACCGCTACCTTTAACATAGAATAATTCCTAGCAGCAAAATATCTATGTTGAGTCGTTAGCACTTATAAAAATTAAAGTCTTAAGTCCTTTACTACATTAAAATACAGAGAGCTGCACTTACGGCTAGATGATCCGGAACGCTGCCTATCGCAAGCCGCGCAACGCGCATCAGCTGACGTCAACCTGCACGCTGCCGCTCGCAACTTCTCTCTCCTCTCGGACTCTGTAACCGTTTGAGCTGCTTGGCTGTCGAGGTTCCCAATTTCCTCGAGGTCCGTTAGTCCTGTCCCTAGGTCCAGTGGTGGCTGCTCACATGCATTTTTCGATGTAGTATCCCGGCTTGTCCCTTGACGTGTCCCGCACCAAGACGCAAAACCTCTATCTTTCGAGTCCGCGTATTCTTGCCTTTCTTTATTGTTCAGTTTCTCTGAAGCATCCTTCTTCATGGAACTCCTTTTCCATACTCTTCTCCTCCATGCCTGCTTTCTCCCTTTTGCCCATTCGGAGACCTTCTTTTCTTCAACCTTCTTGGTCGAACACTTATTCCTCTCTATCACTCTCTCTTTCGCTCTCCACCTTCCTTCCCCGTCTTCTCTTTTCTCCCTCCAGTGGAGTCGTCCGCTCCTCTCCATTCTTCGAGGGGTCGGCTTCTCTGTCTCTCCTAACGCTCTGTTTCTCTTAATAAAAACTTTATTTTTATTTTCAACGTTTCGATCTCCTTGCGATCGAAACGTCTTTTTTTCCGCTGACATATACCCTAATTGAATAAAAAAAAGTATTTTATAAATATAGCAGAATTAGCATTATCCCAAGAGTAATTTCTCTCTCAGAATCAGTAATGAAAAACAAATAGAAAAAAATGGCAAATATGCAAGGTAAATAATACATTAAAAAAAGAGAATAGTTTTTAAGAAGTATTAAGAAACAAAAAGAAAGAAAGAAAGAAAATGAAACGTAAAATGAATTGTATATAGAATACACAGTAAAAAAAATGTAAACTTAGGTATATAAGCAAAAGAGCCAGTAACAGAACTGGAAAGAAAAAATAAATGAAAATCCTTAAAACATGAATTTTGAGTAAAGCAACCAGTTATGAAACAGGTCTTAATTTGAGTTTTATTAAATTAAAAAATGAGTTTTTAAAAAGGGTTTTATTAAGATAAAAAATAATACAATTCTTGTTTAAAGGTTTGAAAATAGCAAAATAAACAAATTATTTGACGATGGCTCCATATGAGAACCCGAAAAAAGTTTCAATATGAAAACAAGAAAAAGAAAAAACGGAAGATAAACTTCACGAAAAGTGTAGCAGAAAGAAACATTAGAGCATGTTGATAGTAAAATTCCTATTCATTTAATCGAGAGAATTCAATTTATTTTTTCATTCAAGTTTCATAAAAAAAAAGTATTTCATAAGAAATATATGAATACAAGATTATAGATCAACGGGTTGAAAGGCAACTGACCACGGACCTGAACCACAAAAAAAGGTACATCGATTTAAACTGATTTGACTCTTTAAATTATAATTAAAATATATATAAACTTCTCTCGTCATTTTCCGGCGAGATCAACACGAAAAAAAAAAGCAAGGTCATGTGTGGGCAAACCTGGTATCGACTCTTGATAATTGAAAGCACATGTTAGATGAAAGATGAAAGTACGTGCGAGATGAAAACACTGTCTTTACCGGTGATCACGTGATCAATCGACGCCTAATCGTATAGACGCATGATTTTGTGGGTGCATGGAAATCGGACGAATCGGATGACGCATAATCGATTTGACGGTGAAACGCATAATCGCATCAAATTTTAGGCACATGGAAACTAGCTTTTATACATGGAATTGTATAGTGAAAGACGTGGTCCCCTATTTGACTTTTGACCTTTTGAACCGGAAGTATTTCACCGATTTTTTCCACCAACGGACTCAGTCTTCCGATTTCCCTAAGTTGTCGAATGGCGAAAACGGAAGTCGAAAATTCGGAAGCGTTCAAAAGCTACAGCACCAACAGACAGACGGACGCACATTGTGAAAACATAAGTACCTATCGGAAAATTAAGGAAAAAAAAAACAAGCAATAAGACAAAGACGAGAAACTTAATTTAACCATTTAAACAATACAACTACCAAATAAAAACTAAATCAAGTCTTATATAGGCCAGAGTAGAGTAGGAGGTTAAGTAAAAAAAATCAAAAAAGAAAAAAAAAAACCATCAAATCAGAAAGATAATAACACATAGCCCTCAATTCACTATTTAATAATATTGGTTCACTATTTGATAATATTTATTCATTCAACTTAATTTACTGAAATTTATTATACTATAAAAAAGGAAGAAAAAAAATTAATCAATTAAAAAAAGATGATAGGTTTAGTCTACAACACTTATAAAAATGTATAAGAATAGGAGTTGTAATATAGAATAATAATTTCAAATAATGACTCCTTTTGATTAAAAATAGAAAAAATAAATAAAATAAATGTTAAAAATAATTGATAATGAAAATCACCGATGTGGAAAAAATGCAATAATGAAGTGGACGGAAACACAGATGAATTGAAGGCTTGTGGAGCGTATTATGTAGATCTGGATGAAGCAGGTGAAACACAGGTGAAAAGAAGAAACACAGGAAGGAAAAAATAAAAAAATTCAAAAAAATTTTCTAAATTGAAGATGGGAAAAAATAACCCGAAAGCATTTTTTATTGTTTCAATTCCTATTAAAATTGTTATCAACGTTTCTGATCATCGGACTTTCATCATAGTTCTTCTTCTCCTGTTTCCTGTTCTTTCCTGTGCTGTTCTTGTAACATTCTCCTAGACCTTCATCAAGACCTTCCTGTGTTTCTTCTTTTCACCTGCGTTTCATCTGCTTCATCCAGATGTACATATTACGCTCCACAAGACCTTCAATTCATCTGTGTTTCCGTCCACTTCATTATTGCATTTTTCCACATTGGTGACTTTCATTATCAATTATTTTTAACATTTATTTTCTTTATTTTTTCTATTTTTAATCAAAAAGAGTCATTATTTTAAATTATTATTATGAAAATGTGATATTTTAAAGCCAACATCTAAAATCTTGTTAGTTGTAAAATTATTTGTAGCCAATGAAAATCCGTGCCGTGCTGATGCTTTAGGGAACTTGAAGCCGATGTTTTCGAGAATTTTAGGTGAATCTGTTCTCCCCATTATAATGTGCTTCAAGATTCTATTAAGCGCTTTATCGGCAAGAACCTCGATTCAAACCACTATCTGGGAGTGAGTGCTTTTAGTAGTAGGCAATTGTTAAATTATCGAAGACTAAAGATTCACTTCGAGAATTACAAAATTCTGATAAAAAAAACTCTTTAGTTTTCCTTCAAGTCGTGAAGTTAAGTAATTGTGCCTTAAAAAACAAATTTCTATTCCGTAGCAGATTTTAGGGATAACCATCATATTAAACAACACTTTAAACGTGTTAAAATCATAAAAAAAATTTTCAATCTAGATAATAAACCAAGTCTGAAAGTTATATCAGTCAATAACAAACGCACATGATTATTAAACGTTCCGGAGCTATCAAATACCAAACCAAGATCTCTCATAACACCAACCCGTGTAATACTCTTAGATGCAAGATGATAATTAAAATACACTGGATTATCCTTTTTAGTACAAGACATAACAGTTGTTTTTGCCACATTAATATTAAGCATATTTCGCCTACATCTCTGATTTAACTTTGCAATTTGGCTCTGAAGAATCAAAGCATCATCGTTAGTACCTATTGGACGAAAAAGCTTGAGTTCATCCGCATAGGCTAGAATATCAACCAGAGAAAGGTCACTACACCTATCCAGATCAATTAAATATAAAACAAATAATAAAGGACCCAAAGGTGAGTTTCGCGGGATGCCACTACTGGCAGCAGCAAATCTAGATTTAATATCTCCAAGTCTGGCCTGAAAAGATCTTCCAATAAGTAGATTCCTACATAGGACACAACTTTGCGCAGAAAACCCAAGAGCAGCTAACTTACAAATCAATCGATCATGACTTACCGGGTCAAAAACCTTTGCTAGATCCACATAAATTATATCGAGCTGCTTCTGCTTATTCAGTGTTTCAGCAATTTCCCCGACAATTCGAAAGATTCGTAAAAGTAGATCGATGTTCTATAAAAATCATGTTGCCAGGAAGAAAAAATAGGTTTAAAATAAGAATATAAATCTTTTGCTAATACAAATTCAAAAAGTTTAGCCGGATATGACCCATCTTTGGAAGCAAGATGGGTCGAAAATCTAACAAGTTCAGGCCGCTCTTTTTTCAGAATTGTAATGCAGAAAGCCTGTTTCCAAAGTTTAGGATAAACCTAGGTTTTAATTATTAAATTAAAAATATATGACAATAGCTTGGCAAAGCATTCAATAAAACCGCGGTAAATGTATCCCGGAATACCTGAATGATCAGGATTGCGTGAACAGTCCACCTTACTAGCTTCACAAATTATGTCCTGGGAGTTACACAGCTTCATATTATATTTCCCAAGAATAACTCTAGCTATATTCTCCAACTCTGAAATTGCTATGAGGTTCTAAATAACAAACGCCTCATTATACATATTTCTCATAAAAATATCAGTAATATTATTGAGATTATTTTCACTATTTAATAAACATTCGTAAGATCTCTCACTTTGTGACCGTCCCCAACAAACGGTTTTTATTTTGCCAAAAGCTCTTCGAGTTCCTAATAAGATCGCATTCAAGATTTTTCTAAAATATTCCCCTATATAATTCTAACTGTTTTTTAAAGCAAGTTGTAGCTTCGGAAAAGGATGCATAGTCAATCAAATTATTATCAATTTTCCATTTCTTATGTAAATATTGTTTTCTTATCCATAATAAAATTAATTTCTGTGAAAACCAGTTTGGAAAAGAGTGATTTGAATGCCGAGTAATTACGTTCCATTTTGGAACAAACTGTTCTATAATATGGTTAACACCTCCAATTAGGGACTTTACTGCTTGTTCAGTCGAATCGCACCTGTACACATCGTGCCAACTCTCATTCGCAAATGCATTGTACATGCCAGAAAAATTAGCTTTATTGAAATTATACAAGTAGCCTATACAATGTCGCTGAATAAGGCTCTCTTGTCAAGTGGATTTCGCAGAGTTTAAATTTTACAAGAGATGGGAACGAGAAAGTTTTATAATTCAGTTATTTAATAAAGCTTTTATTAAACCTGTTTTTAGTTCAAACACAATAAGATAATAGGTGGCGCTGCCACGTATAGTTTCCAGTAATTATACTCCGACTCAGGAAAAGAAAAATATTAGGCAGTGGAAGAATAGTTTTTTAATAAAATGAATGAAAGTTTAATATTCTCCTTTTCTTCAAGGAAGTGGTTTAGGTTGCGCTACTGAGGATATGAGCGTCCGCAAATAAATACGATTTTGACTCAAAATTCGTATCGTGGAAAATTAGAAAGACAGTCGTCACGTGACTGCTATTGAAGTTATTTGGATAAGTCCAGTCCAGGAAATAAGCCGCTAACTAGAAGATCTCGAAGTGGAACACGGAGTCAGCTGAGGGGTATTGATAGATGACGAAGCCTGATGCTGGCTTGCCGCAATGACGAATGATTCACGTAGCTCGATGATCCGGAAAGAGGTGAACTATGGAATAAGGCTCTGGATACGGCGAAGGTGATGGATACCCGACGAATGGCGAGGCAATGTTAACTCGCCCAGACGTCCAGGTAAACTATTGTAGAAAATGGAGATAGGAAGAATTGAGGCTCTCGTAGATCGGGTAACGTAACACGAGGGCTGCTCGTGAAAGCACTAGCTTAAATTGACCGTAGCACTGAAGTGGGAGATGAACACAAGATGAGCTCCTCGGTAATGGACACACACACTAATTAAGAAGAACATACCTTGAATGGCATATAACACACACACACGTGACAAACTTCGTCGCTTGAAGATAGCCAACTTTCATGGTATTTAATTACGTGGGTATATCTCTGACACTGGAATACACATAAAAACAGAACATATGGAGCACATTAATAAGCGGTAATTCGGCCTACGATTAGAAGGAAAAGATAATCGAGGCGACGCTTCAAATCCCTCTTCTACGCCTCTCCAGGCTTGTTGACGTAGAAACTCGTTGGAAGACGAAACGTTTTCCGCACGTGTTGCAAACTCCGTCGGAATCGGAATCCCTCGACGAAAAAGAGTTCGCCGAAACAGTTCAGTTTAGTGTAGCAGTTTTGAGGCTCGGTTTCTCGAAACGAAGCCTCCGGCCTCACCCATGAGGTATGCACCGAGCGAAAAAGGATAAATGCCCATAACGGATGCTCCTATGGTTAGTTCCTCGGCCTCCTCTTCAAAAGTGACACGGTAAAGTTTTATTTGAGTCTCCGTAATGGTTACGCTGAGCAGTGTCACATTAAAGGCTACTCTATGTGCGCAACCATTAGGCGACTCAAAACAAGAGAAAGTTCGTTCATACCTTTGGTGTCGAAGCGGTGGCAAACGGGCGTCGTTTTCTCCCGTCGGGGTCGGCTCGTCCGCTAACGGCGGGATGTATACGGAAGACGGCTGAACCTCGCTCCTTTCGTGGGCGACGTCGGGGCTCGCTTCTGGCAGCAGCTCCTTTATCAAAGCTTCCACGGCACTTGTCAGACGACGCTCCCAGTCCTCGTTGGCAAGTTTTACGGCGACGAGAGATTCCCACTCGCTTGCGTGAGGATTACGTAACTCGCTCTCCCGCTCGCCGACCGTTGACTGACGCTCGCCGGCGAAGACTTCCCCGTGAACGGCTTCTGTAGATAAATCGTTCACCTTGTGGAAAGCTACTTCGTTTGCCTCGTAGCGTCCTTTTTGCTCTGTTCGCCTCTCACTCGTTGCCAGTTTTTCCTTCCGTGTCGGAAGAGATCGATCCCGCGACCTTTTGTCACTCAGCCATCGGTTCTTTCTGCCGTACCTCTCGTTCTCCTCTCGCGTGGCTTTCGGAGAGTCGAACACTTTCTTACGTCGTCGACGTACGTCATCGTCTCCTTTCGCTTTCGTCGACGAGTTGCTCTGATGAAATCCACGTGACACCATCATAATAAAGCTGAACTAACAGCGGCGGGTGAAATATATCAGGTAGAACTAAATATTCAACACTACCAGTAACTTCTACAGTTCTAGAGGCGTAAACTTTATCTAAACAATAGCCATACTGATTTATCACAAAATTATACTTTGATAAGTCCATATTCGGACACGACTCTTCCATAATTTGTAGCCGATGAGCATGATAAAAAGAAATATTCGAGGACTCATAATAATTAAAGTCTCCAACAATC
>JAHWFO010010653.1:1101823-1143981 GCA_023313115.1 Rhysida immarginata
GCGTTTTTTGTAAAAAGAGGTGTTCCATTTTTACCATTAGTCACTGCTTCTCAGTGTTTTCTATTGGTTGAATGGTGACCGCTTTTCTTCTATAAATTTTGTTAACTTCACCAAATACTTACTTCACTGATGAGTGGAATACTTACGAATAAACACTGACAGTATGGCTGATCGATGTTATTCTATTACAAATCGAGGTAAACTTCGTTGCGTAATATGGAACGCCAGGGGGGTCCCCCGGAGGCGTATTGAGTTTTACAACTTCCTAACCCAATGGGATATAGACATAGCATTTCTATGTGAGACACACTTAAGGCCAGACCGCGACTTCAGGCTACCTGGTTACTGTGTCTATCGTAAAGACAGAATTCTTCCCACTACAGTAAAGTCCCCGTCAGGTGGGTCAGCAATTATTATTAAGAAAGGCATTCATCATCGGGAGGAACCAACCCGAGACTATATGGGAATGGAAGCTGCCTCTGCTATCATTACTGATGCCACACTGGGAGAAGTGAAACTAGTGGCTCTATATAATGCGCCCAAGCATAAGTTCGATGCCAATGAGCTCGACGAGCTGTTTTCCGGGAATATTCCCGTTATTATGGCGGGAGACCTGAACGCTAAGCACTCGCACTGGAATTCAAGATGCCATAACCAAAACGGTGTCCTTTTGTATGGCTACGTGCAAAAGCAATCTGATATTATTGCAGTAGGCCCTGTGGATGATACATATTATTGTGATCATTCTCCTTCAAGTGATGTACTTGATATTGTGTTGTTGAAAGGCTTCTACAAATCATTCAGTATCTATACTGTCAATGATCTATCCTCAGACCATAAACCAGTTGCACTAAATTTTGATAATGTAAACATTGACCTCAAAGAAGAACTGAGGCTCAAACAAGACTGGAAATTTTTTAGAGAAATTCTCAAAAATGATGACGACCCACTAAATAACGTACATAGTACGAGCGACATAGATACCAATGTGAAAAGGCTTACTGAACGTATAAAAGCAGCTATTGACTCTAGTGCTTCGCCCTTAGAGTCGAAGCGAGCTGATCACCTTGATCTCACCCCAGAAATCAAACAATTAATTGAGCAAAGGAATAAGGTTAGAAGGCAGTGGTACCGAACTCGTGATTCATGGCTTAAGACCAAATATAATAGGCTCACAAGAAGAGTTCACGAGGAGGTAAAAGCACTTCGTAATGCCAGATGGAATGATAAAGTTAAGAGTCTGTCGACCCACGATAACTCTATGTGGTGCATGGTTCGAGCCTTGCAAAACAAGAAAGCCATAAATATCCCACCTCTGTTAGCCCAAAATGGCAAATTCATCACGAATGATGATGATAAAGCGCAGCTTATTGCAAGCTCACTTTCAGAACAGTTTGTCACGCCTACTGATGGTCGGCAAATAGGACTTGATATGTCCGAGAAAGTAAAATCCTGCATAACTGGCTTCTATAGTATTCACGGCAATGAATTCCCAAAACATAGCATTGATGTAAATGAAGTCCTAAGCATCATTAAAAATTTAAAAACGAGAAAAGCTCCAGGTAAAGACTCTATTAAGAACACTGCTTTGAAAAATTTACCTCCAAATACAATTAAAGATATTGCAAAAGTGATTAACGACTGCTGGAAGAACACTTACTTCCCGGATGCTTGGAAGCAATCAGTTGTCTTAAGCATTCCTAAGCCAGGACAAAATCCTGCAAATCCTGTTAGCTACAGGCCCATCAGCTTGTTACCATCAATTTCCAAAATCCTGGAAAAAACAATTCTCAAGAGATTCATTGAGCACTGTGATGCCAACGATCTCATCCGCGATGAACAATTTGGCTTTCGCTCAAACCATTCCTGCCAACTCCAAACATGGAGGCTCGCAGCGGATATCAATGAGCCCCTTAATCTCTCTATGTACTGTGGGGTCGTTTTTCTCGATGTACACAAAGCCTTCGACCAAGTCTGGCACGATGGTCTTATTTTTAAAATGATTATGGATGGATTTCCTCAAGACATAATTACTCTGATACACTCGTTTCTCTCCAACCGGTTCTTTCAGGCCAGAGTTGGAGATAGTCTATCTCCTATGTATAAAGTAAAAGCTGGTGTCCCACAGGGTTCAGTCCTGGGGCCAGTATTATTCAATTATTTTATGCGTGACTTCCCAAGTCCTTCTAAATGTAAGCTCTTTTTTTACGCAGATGACGCTGCTATACTGACCTGTGCTCGTCAACCAGCCGTAGTAGTCTCGCGGCTGCAGAAGGCTCTAAAGGAGTGTGAAAGCTGGTTTAGCAAGTGGAGGCTAAAATTGAATGTAGACAAATGCAAGGCGATGTTTGTCTCCAAGAAGAGAAAGAGATCATTAGATTCTCTAACACTATATGGCAAAAAACTGGACTGGGTTGAAACTTATAAATATCTTGGTGTTGTTATTGACTCTAAACTTACCTGGACTCCCCACGCAACTTATGCGTTGAATAAGGCCAGGAGAGCCAAGTTTAGCTTGATTGCTCTGCTAGGCCGGAATAGTGCTCTAAACATTGATAATAAACTCCTACTCTATAAGGTCATTGTTCGGACTATCTTGACCTATGGTATGCCCGTCTGGGCCACAATATGTAAAACTAGATGGAAAGAACTGCAAACGTTCCAAAACGTTACCCTTAGGACTATTGCGCAAAAAGATCGGAGAATTGTTCGCAATTCCTCCATTTATAATGACTTCAACATGACTCATATTGGCAAATACGTTCAAGGGCTCATGGAATCCATGCTGCCCAATATAGAAAATCATAGCAACGAGCTAGTCTCGGGCATTTTAAAGCACCCTATGCATAGAAAGAGATATCGTGATCCAAGGCATATACTTGATATTAATTTTGAAGACATTGATAATGTCTTATTTCCAGATTACTGGACTTCATAGGTCGTGTTTTATCTTATACTAGTGGTCTGCTTCTAGTCTAGACAGTCGTCAATCAAATTTTCCTCCACCAAGAGGAGGCAATTTTCTTTCATACTTTGGATGACCCTTGTGGGTACATCAGGCTTCTTTTCTAGCTCAGTGTATTTCCCTTGGAATATGATTATGAAGGGTGAGATTATGGAAGCTATGCTTCAAGTTCCACTTGAATACCGATACACTACACTGTTCGATTGTCGATTGTCCAAATACTTACTTGGCATTGAATAATGAACTCAAAGAGTTCGAAATACGTATATGCGGAATAAAATCCAGTTGTGGACTAGAGGTTTTCGTCTTATTGATTAAACTAGATTGTGTTGGTCTTACGGACAACTTGAGAAAATGGTTTGCGTCATTTCTGTTTGCGCGCAGTTTTATTATTAATGAACCGAAGGGTGAGTACGCGACTGGCAAAATGCGTAGTGGGGTTCCTCAAGGATCTCCGCTTGGCCCGGTATTATTTAACATCTTTATTGCTGACCTGAGTTTAGTTTTTGCTAACTCGCAGATCAAATTTCTGCTTTATGCTGATGATCTTAAGATGTTTTCTGTGATTCGTAACTGGGACGATTGTAACCGTCTGGCTGTAGCGTTGGACAAGGTGGCTAGCTGGGCCGGGAAGAACGGCCTCTCTCTCACCGCTTCGCAATCTTTTTGCGTTAATTATTCCAGGAAAGTCACTAATTATTTGTTTGATTACACCCTGATGACTTATAAACTCCAACGGCGTACCTCTATTAGGGATCTGGGTGTTATCTTTATTTCGAGCTTTACTTTCACCGACCATCTGGATTTTTTGTTGCTCGAAACCAGTAAGCACATTGGCATTATTAAACGTCTGGCGAACTTTTTGAAAAGACAAAAGACGTTTATTAATTTGTATAAATTAATTATTGTACCGAAAATTCTATACGCTTCCTGGATTTGGTTCTCCGGTAACACTCAGCAGTTTGAGCTATTACAAGCGAAATTATACAGCTACCAACGCTTTCTTTCTCATCTGAAACAAACTACCGACTCTCCCTCACTGGCTCCTTCATTTCATTTGCAGTCTATTCTTGGTAAAAGTTTTTTTAAATATTTTGCTAAGGATCATGGGTGGTAGACTGTCAGCGCCTCAAACCCTTGCCCTAATAGGGTTACAGATCCCTACTTCTAGTAGGTCTCATCGGCCCTTGGTGTTTTTAGGTGCTAGACGGACCAAAGCGATGGACCACGATCCTGGCTATAAATTGATTAACGCTGTTAATAAGAACTTCTCTCAGTCGGATATTTTTAATGACAAACGCAGTGCCCTCTTTAGGCAAAAGCAGACAGCTATTACAATATCAGTTTGTTTTTTTTTACTAATTTCTTGTCTGACTCGGCATGGCGTTTGGCCTTGTTTTTATCTATTTATTTATTTATTTATTTATTATTATCATTAAAATAATCATTCCTGTTATCTTCTTTTTTCTTTTTTCTTAGTCTATTTTATATGTGTCATTAACCCCGTTTTGGGCTTCGGCCTGTTGGGGGGCAACATACGGCTTCATCTTCCGGTTTATCTGGCGGATCGTATCTCTGCTGTTGCTACATTATTATTAAATATTATTATTAATAAAATTTTTTCATAATCACTTTTTATCTTTGTTATCAGTTTCTTTCTTTATTAACGTCATACAACTACGGATAAAAATCCGTTCGTGGGCGGATGATCCAGTGCCCGGTGCCTGACTTCAACAGCATCCCAGATATGCTCTATGGGATTCATATCAGGGCTCCGGGCTGGCCAGCTCAGTCGTTGGACCTTTCCTGCATGCTCCTCGAACCATTCGCGGACGACATTGGAGCGATGTGGTGGAGCATTGTCATCTTGAAAGACTGCTACGTCGTCAGGGTGTTGAAATGTCAAAAACGGGTGCAGATGGTCTCCGATGAGTTGACGATACCGTGGACCATTCAACGTTTAGTCCAGGAAAACCAGAGGGCCCATTCCAAACCAGGAAAATGCACCCCAGACCATCACTGACGCCCCACCACCCTGCACCACCACCTGTTGGCATGCGGGATCCATCGTTTCGTGAAGTCTGCGCCACACTGGGTGCCTCCCATCAGCGTGGTACAGTTGATATCGTGACTCATCTGACCATATGACTTTACGCTACTGTTGCAGAGTCCAGCCAAGATGTTTGGTGGCAAATGCACGCCGGAGTGTCCGATGACGCTGGGTAAGCATTGGCACCCGTGTAGGGCGACGGCTGCCAAACCCGAGGGCATGCAGATTCCGACGGATTGTCCACCGAGAGACGTTTCTAGTGCGGCCAGTATTGAACTGGTCTGTGATTTGCTGCACTGTTGCGCTCCTGTCTCTCTGAATCAGTCGTCCAGGTGTCGCCGGTCACGATCATTCAGGGCAGCTGGACGCCCGGTATGGTGCCTGTTGTGGACTGTGATGCCTTCATCCAGCCATTCCCGATACACCCTGGAGACAGTTGAGCGGGGAAAGCCAAATTCCTGCACCACTGCCGAAATGGAACATCCCATGCGTCGGGCACCTACTATCATACCCCGTTCAAAAGACGTCAACTCGCAACGACATGCCATTTCTGATTAATCATTTATCCAAGCTCTTCCCACAACGTCTAATGGTCCATTCCCAGAATCCGTTACCCCCGTGAATTCGTGAGCCATGCCCATCAATCAATATGCTTGCTATCCCACGAGTTTTGCTAACTCAGTGTATAATCAAGTATTTTGAAGAATAAATTCCAGCAAAATATATACAATGATCGTTTTCTAGCTTACCTTATTAGGTATAAACAAAATTTGTGGCAATGAAAACAAATTGTGGAACAAATTATGTTATGTAACACAAATGGAAAAAAGATAATAAAATAAAAATGAAAATGCCATGTGAATGCATAAATTGGAAATGTGTCTCTTGTAAGGGACTGCTATAAACTCACGAAGAATATCAATTAAAAATCATGTAACATTAAGAGTATGAATTGGTACCGATCCGACATTACTGATCTGGAGCCAAGGCTTATTAGTTTATCATTGGTTCTTAATTTTTTTCAGTTTTCTTGAATAAACATACTTCTTGCGCATCTATAAAATAAATATTAAATTTAATTTTTATACAACTTATGATAAGTATACATTACAGTAACGTAGTTTCATTTTAATGTGCTTAGGAAATGTCTTAACAAGTAAATAAATAAAAATATGTACAGAATATGCAAATTCTATAAAATCAATTTATTTACATGACAGTCTCAACGTACCTGTTTTCATCTTTCGGAAAACGAAAAAAAGACAATTCCTTGTTTTTTGTCTTTGAAATACGCTTTTTACGCTTCATATCTAAATAAACTGCAAACAGGCCAAGTGGCAGTTGAGAGCTGAAGATGAGTCATGTGCTTTTCTCACGTGTTTTGAAAGGAAGAAGCGACGGTTGTAAACATTGTATGTCATTTATGTTTGGGCCGTTTGTGACGTAAATTATTAATTTATTTCCATTCTGACCTCAAGGGATTTGATTTTATCGCCGTCTATAGGAAACTCAAAGAAACCTAGGGAGTTTCGCTTCCATCTAGGAGGTATGATGATGTAACAATGTATGTAATTTTCGCGCTCAGGCTTTGAGGTGGTTTTGACCTTTCTCATTGGCGCTAGTGAAGCCGACCTAAGTCAGCTGCCGCCATCTTACCGTACTACACGTGTAAGCAGCAAGTACTCGATTCATATGCCTTTTCTTAGAACATTTAATGTTATAAAGTTAATTAAGTAAGTTAGAATAAATTACAAGGTACAATGGTGAATACGTGTGTGGTGTTTGGTTGTAATTTTTCGTATTCTGTAGTGACCTAAGATGGCGGCGGAACGTAAGCGAGGCTTCAACGAACACAATGGCATTGCCGATCTATTCCTCTATATCTGTGGCTAGTAAACGTGAAATCGGATTTATGGAAAGAATTATCATAATTTTGATACATCTTCAACAAACGAATAACACTGATTGTTAACATCCAAGATGGAGACAATGAAAGTTAGATTGTTGCTAGCACCCCGGTGGTTAGGTGACTGTTCCGCTTCCACACCTTTTATCTCGTTGGCCTCGTCGACAGAGCGAATGACGTAATTTCTCGACCAATCAACAAGCAGATTATGACTAGCAACTTCCGATATTGCTGCATGGGCATCCATATATTGATGACAGAACAATAATTGAAATAGTCTTCTTGCAATATGTCGACTCGGTGGCCGAGAGCGTTAAGGCGCAGGTCCTGCGCTCTTGTAACCAGCGAGTTCCGGGTTCGAATCCCGCCAAGGGCATTGATGGATGTGTGTGTTTGTCTATTTTCATCATCATCCTTTCATCCCATTCGGCTAGTCTCCTGTAAGAGGGAGATGCGAGCTGGAAATCCATCCAATCCAATCCTTCTTGCAATATTGGTGTTACATAAAAAAACTACATATTAATAGTGAATTGTAATGGTAACAATTTGATAGTGTAGTGAGATAAAAGTGTTTTCATGATGCATCAAATTTTATTGTTGCTTCAACAAACAAGCGCTCATCAACTCCCTCATTGTTGCTACATGCAAAGCATTTCTCTCCGTGTAGTTGAGAAATTGACGATTAATTTTGGAAGATAGATTTTGGCCCACCCTGTAAGTTTTTTCCACCCAAAAGTCCCGTTTTGCCTTGAACAACACTCATCCATAGCTTCGTGCTTCTATTTCTGTGCATTGGGACGGTTACATAAAGGTCTCTGGTTCGAATCAGGCCATGAATTTTCTCTCCTATTTTCTATGATTAAAGGTAAACCAACACTTAATATGAAAGTATTTTTTAACATCTTAAGCTTTTTTTCTACATAGCTGTAAACAAAATTTTACGATTAACGTTCATTAAGCGATAATTGTCTATCTGTAGGGAATCATACAATATCACGTAACGGATACAACAGTTTCATGGCAAGAATTATTCGAAGTAATGGAGGAAGCTAAGAGTGAATACGATTTAGAAGATTATTCGGTTACTCAGACAAATCTTGAAGAGATTTTCTTGTCGTTTGCTAAAGAAAAGGAAAATCCCGGCTCCTAAAACGGCTTAATGAACTCTTAGATATTTCAATTAGTAAAATAATGATTGTACCTGCGGCAAAGAAAATAAATAGTAAATATAATCAATAAATAGGAAAAAGTAGAGAAATTACAAATAAAATGTTCTTTCAATAATTTTGCATTACCTGTTAAAATAAATAAATTAATTTGTCTCACTATATTTGTACAGAGTTTTTTTCCACTTAAGCGATATACAGATCACACACACACACACACACAAACACACACACACAAACACACACACACACGTTTACAGGTTCTGAGGTTCTCCTTTTCTGCTGAAGATGAAAGCAACGCTTTCGAAAGACGTTTAACAGGTTGTATTGTTTTTTTTCATTCTTTTATTTTTATTTCTTATTTTGTGTCTTTTTTAGTTGTGGTTAAAGAGTTTTGAACTTTTAATCTGTTCATGTCTATTCTTTGTTCTGCTATTGCCGAGCTAGTTGGGACGATTACGGTGTTTATTGAGAATAATCGACAGATGCAAGAAGAAAACAAATCTTTAGTGAACAAAGTTGATAAAGTACTCGATTTGTTCGTTTTAAAGGTGAGTGAAAATAATCAGTCCAAAACGATATCGTCTGCGGAGGTTTTCAAGAGAAGTGGGGCTTTCGAGAAACCGACAGTTCTTTAGTAATAAGGAATCGCCAGAATTTGTGAATAAAAGTTATCTATCGAAAAAAAAGTGATTTACGGGAGTGCAGAGCAATACGACTTAAATCAAAAGCAAAAAATATATTTGTGTCAAGAATTGTGCCAGCTTAGAAATAGGAAGATTTTCTAGGTCATGTGGTTACACTTATTGACACTGCTACGGATATTGTTGCCTGTCATAAATTAAAGACGAAATATAATTTGTACTCAGCGTTTTTTCTGCCCGTATTTCTTGGAAAGGAGGAAGAAGTCATGAATCATAATAATTGGTCGATCTGAGTATTAATTTCTATTCTTTACGATAAATTACACAATGAACAAATTGTATCAAGCACGGAGAATGCTAAAGTGGATACTGATAATAATGGTAATTAATATTGGGTACCAGAATGTCAGAGGCCTGCGCACCAAAATCAGGCAGGCAATCAGTCATTTTACAGCTCTCGTAACGGCGTGTTCTGTTTAAATGAAACATGGTTGGATAGCTCGATCACGGATTATAAGTTGATTAATGGCCATTATTGTGTGTACAGAAGCGATAGGGCCAATGACTAATTGTGTGGCGGCGTACTGATTGCTTTACCAACTCATTATAAATCAGTAGATAGTACTATTATTAACTCCGTGGATAGTTTTGATGTTATTGGAGTTAAAATCCAGGAAATCATTGATCAACCAAATGTGAGAGCCCAAAGCGACCTTTATCTTTTGAATGTATATATTCCTCCCAATGTCTCCATAAGAGATTAGGTAAGATTACAACTGAACTTGCAGATTTTATTATCAGTATTAAAGATAAAGTTATAATAGTTGGGGACTTTAATTTTGTGGACAATAAACAGTACTGTAATAATGCTATCTACGCGAAACAAAGGCATGGTTTAACTAAGCTTTGGAATATGGAGACTGGGTTAGAAAATCTTAATTTAGCTGCTAATATTAGGGGCGAATCTCTTGATAAAGTGGTTAATGTTAATCTAAGAGTGGATAAGAGCCGTACCATCCAGCTCTTCATATTACGATTCAAGAATATGTGACTGTTGGTCAAAATGTAATTGCCGACCACCATTAAGTAAACACAATTATAAACAAGGTAATTTCGAAGGTCTATTTCGCCATTTGGTAGATGTCGATTGGAATAAAATCAACGTTTATAATTCAGTTAATGAGAAATGGATTTACTTCAAAAGGACGTTGTTAGCCATTGATCGGTTCATTCCCAAAAGTAGGAAAAAGGGCTGATCAACGCTAAATTCCCTGTTTGGGTATGTATCGAGACCATTATTCTCTGGAAAAATAAAAGGGACTGTCTACACAGTATAAGAAGAGAAAAGATGCTGATAGCCTCTAGAAGGGTCTTCAAGATCGCTTGGTAAAAGAACTGGGAAGTTTATTATATTAATCTTGGTATAATCTGGGTCTTCATTTTTTGGTCTATGCTGAAAAAATTAATGGGGAAAAGAGGTCAGTTGAAATCCGATTATGATGTTGTTTCCTGGGAAGATCTGGTTGCATGTTTTGAAACTAATATGAACAACGATCAACATCTGCAGGTGGACATGGCCGGACTTCAAATTTTCTGGACACACGTGAATTTAAGATTTGATGTTCCGGAAATAAAGGGAAGTCGAATTGTAAATTCCCTCTCTGCTTCTAAACCCCGCTTTCTTTTATGGGGTTTGGTTTTTTCTTCATGGATGTACATGATTGTTTGTTTCTAATTAATAATATTTGATTATTTTTCCATTTTCTGATTATACAGGGTGTTTCAAAATTATGTACAATAAATTTAGTGACATATTCTTCAGGTCAAAAGAAGACAAAAATGTTCTATAGCAGTTTGTCTGGAAACGATTTGTTTGCGAGTAACCCAATATCATACAGTAGGGAAGCACGGTAGTTAGCGGACGATATTTTAGCAGTTCCAGCGTTTCGACCCAACACTAGGTTGAGTGGTTTGTTCCATTCAAACCGACTTTAGGGTTGTTCCATTAGTTGTGTACGGTTGTTTCCATTACTGTAGTTTCACTACTGTACATCCACTAGGAATATCAATTTCAGAATGTTTGCGTGCTTTGACATACGCATTACGATTTACGTAAAAAAAAAGTTGTACGGGTCGCAGGCCCTAATTAATGCAGTCGTCTGCGCCATTAAAAATAACACCAATTTTAACTAGAGCCTGGTCCGTCCTTCCGTTTGTTAAATGAAACGGGTAGCCGAGGTTTATTTGGTTCGACCCGGTCGTGAAAGTGCACCGGGGTTTATTATAAAGTTAAAAGAGAAGATGTTTGGAGTAACCATGGAAACAACGTTTTAAATATAAACACACATTTATTCTATGATGAAATACTATATACAGCAAATGTAATATATGTATAACTCTATACGAAATTTTAATCAGAATGGTTTATAAAGGCTTCATGCACTCTTTATAATAAATTCTTACAACATATAATACTTGAAATTTACTTTCTCTACTCAAGGTTCAATATTAAAGATTAATTATTTATATTTTTAATTTAATGTTCTCCTTATTATTTCACAAATTAATCATTATCTTAGGCACTGCCTTTATAGCTTTAAAGATTTTAACTAACAATTAATTTACTTTTTCTCTTTTAAATGCCAGTTAAGTTAGAACAAGATTTTTTATCACCAAATCATTATATTTACAAATCTATATGTTCTGTGACCTTTGCGATATGAAGAGAATGAGAAAAGGAATGTGCACCATTACCCGTTCTTCTTGGTGACTCCGATGTCGCTCGTCGCTCGCTGCGATGATTGGCGGGGGGTGGTTTGATTTCTTCTGTCGTCGGGCTCCGCGATAATACTTTTAACTAACATTGGGTTAAGTTGTAATAATAATCATAATAATAATATTCATTTTTATTGATTTCTCTATTGGGAATGATAAAACTGGTACTATTTAAAAGGTCGAATATTTAGTGAAAGTGCTTCACTCTATAACCACACACGACTGTTTCATGGTTTGTCTCGTCTTTTCCCATTCTATTCGACAAAACGTTTACATATCTTGCAATCAACCGCTTCTTCCGAAGTTCTCCACATCGATTGTTGCTCTCTCTCTACCTTCAGATCAAAAACTGATTTTCTTGTCTCTTTAAAGCTGTAAAGAGATACCGCTTACTGATGATAGAATAATCTTCGTTGATTGGTCAAACATTTTAATAGGTGCTCAAGATCTGAGAGACACGGCACAGAGCTCACTGTCAAAGTGGAGGAGGGGGTTTCAAGGGTAAAAAGACGATCTCAACTCCACTTGGCAAGGCTACTGTAAATCAATGCCGCTTGTCAAACAATTCTGAAAATGAAACATCTCCACTTCATGAGCGTACTATTTAACAATTCCAATGGTTTGAATTATAAACCATTTTTATAACAAAAGTTATAAAATTATCCCCAAACTGTTAATATTCTTTATTAAGAATTATGATTGTTCTTAAAAAATATGGAACAACATAATCAGAGGGGGTGGGCCGTCACAGGGCTCCCGGTAATTTAAAATTTGTTCATCCGCTGATGACAAATTTTCAAAAACGTAAACAAAACATGCTTTTAATCTTCTGAGCCATACTGGTCCGAAGTCGCTAATGAGGTCTTCCTGCAGTCTTCCACGTTGGGGTGTGGCTACACATACCTCAACTCACCTGTTCACATCACAAAGATCTCTTCTCCTCCTGCACACAGCTAAAAAATTCTTTATTGAGAACAATGCCAACAGGATATAATCACCAAAATCAATAATAAAATTCGATAAAAATATTACAGTCATAATTCTGGTAGTCATAATAAATTATTACAAAGGGAGAATTTTTAAATTCTTTTTTCACAAGAATTCTCCGAAAATCTGGGCAATACGCCTTTATTTATTACATAATTCATCAAAAGATTTATTTGAAAATAATCACTACTGAGTTGTTAAAAGTTCATGAATGTTTAAATTGAACACGCGAAAATCACATGAAAGTTCATAATATAGGTCATGTTTGACTTACATGTTTTAAAAGCCCATTGTCGCATGGTTCCGAAGATTGTCGATACACTGGAATTCAGTTGTAGGCTTGTAATATCTAAAGTTCGAAATTCATGTTCACTTACAGTTCTAAATTGTTCACTTGTTCCGTTGTAGTAGTTGATGATAATCTCTTGAAAAGTCGCTTAATTGTCCTGTGTTCATCTTTATCCATTTGAAAAGAAAATGATGAAATTATCGCTGGCACTAAGTGTTCACCCATCTCGCTCGCATGGTTAATTGTAATAGAGTCGATCCACTTGATAACGAAAAATCGCGGCGAAGAGGAGGGGGTGACTCCTCATCTCCGATGGCTGAAATCGTTCGGTGTCATCATGAGTAGTTCCGCTACGCTTCTTTGGTTTCCGGGTGACGTCATGAAAAAGAAAAAATCGAGAAAAGAGGAAGACGCCTTCTTCTCTTGTTCTCGTAACAGTCAATAACATCATAAAAGTTCATTGGTCAAGTAATAATGCATAATACCTTACTCATTCTATATCGCCTTATTTTTCAATTTTTTGGTCACAAAACATCAACTCGTAGAATGACTTAATGAATAGAACCATTCAAACGTAATGTCCAAAACGTTTAATTTCCTTCTAATTAATAATTACTATTTAAATATAAACATCTGTTTATTTTAAATTCATTTGTTCAATCACTCACAATTAAAAGTAATGATCCACCATTAATGTAAAATCTTAAATTTACTTTTAATTAAACTTATTTTCCCCTTTTTTATCAGTTGGATTTTTCTTAAAAATATTTCTTAACTCTATTTATATCACACAAAGAAATGAGAAGGAAAACCTTCTCCCCATTTCACATAATGATCTTAACCTTGGAAGTTGTTTGACCTCCTTTCACGGGTGCTAAAGGTTCAGTTTGACACTCCTTATCTATCTCTCTATCAGTCTCTAAGAAAGAACTTTCTTCAATCGAGTTCATTTCCGTTGAATTCGTGACGTTGTCAAATTCTAATCGTGCTCTTTTATGGATACCTAAGTTAAGTGCGCTGTTCAGACGTGCTTTAAAGTGTTTCAAAAGAAATATTAAAACAACAAGGATAATAATTACGACGCAGATAATGGATAATACGTCATAATGAGAAACTTTCGATCCTTCATTGTCTCGCCTACGCAAATCTCGTGTCAACGCTTCTGTTTGCTGACGGATCTCACGCAATGAAACGCTTGCTTGGTCCAACGACATGTGCTGAGAATTTGCGGGTAAGTAATCTAATAAAGACTTGTTTAAATTATTTATTTCATTCATAGTTTCACGAAATTCAGAATGATTGAATATTTCTTTAATGTCTGGCTCTATTAAAGTATTTAAAGTCGAAAATGGCGATCCTATTGTAGTGATGCCTTGTACAAAGGGCGATAAAACTACGTCATCACCGACACCAATGCATGCACTCGGAATTTGAATTTTTCCCGTGCCGCTTATTTTAATGGTCTTACTCTCTTTTGAGGGTTGCGATCGTTGTGCCGGACAAGTTATTGTAATACTTGTTGGCTTCGCAATACTGTATATCCATTGTCCTAAAATGTTACTTTTAACAAAGATTGGCGGGGGGGTGCGGACAATATGCTTCTCGCACAATTCATAAATTGAATTTTCCGCTCCGCGAAAAAGTGAAAGCTCGCAGCTTTGACTCGGTACTTTAAAAATTGCTGTTGAGGGTGAACAAATCTGAAATAGTGCTCCGGTTTTGCATTGTAACATATCAATATGATTCAAAACCAAATGTAGTTGTCGATCCTTTGAGATCGCTAGAAAAGGCGCACGCGCATAAAAATATGCATATGCTTCAATATTAGGAATTTTAACAGGTAAACTGATTATTTGGTAAACTTCAAAAACATAATGTGACGTGATCAAAGGAATGTCTATAAATAGACGCATGTGTTGCTCTAAAGCAATCGCTGTGACTGATGACCAGGTATAATAATGATACACGGTTTCCCAGTCAGGCGACGCAATCAATGCAATATTCTCTGGTAAACGTTTTTCTATATCATTCAGAGTTTCTAATAAAGTGTCCTCCGATATGATATAAGTGTTTAACTTACCTTGACTCAAACTGTGAATCGCTTCCTTTAACTTAAAGAATTCTAGTTGAAATCTGAAAAATATTTTTTCCGTATAACCCAAAACATTAGACAAAGCATTATATGCTATAGTACGATTCTTATCTATAAAATATTGCTTAATCAACCAATTTTCTACTCGCTTAATAATAATCATTTCATTAACGGTTTCATTCAGTAATGTAGTCTGTTCACTAATTAAGTGCAACACTCCTTCTTGATTCTCTCGTAAAACGTTAATTTTATTATTTAAATTAACCAGTTCTTTATCGGTAGCTACACCAAACAAAGTTCTTAACATATCTCCTCCTAGATTAATCAATCCGCGCTTAACGCGTTGATGAGTTAATAAATTCTGTACTCCTAGAATATCATTTCTTAAAATTCTAGATTCTCGTTCTAAGAACCGTAATTCCTTATTCATAACAGGTTCCTCACTTAAAATTGCTTCATAATCATTTCTTACTTGCCTTAATCCATTTATAATACGCGCAATACCTGTCACAAATGATTCGAATGAAATATCAATAACGATCTTCCAATTGTTAGCAGATATCACTAATTCGTTCTGTTTTGAGAATACCACTCCTTTGTCTAGTTTTAATTCTGATTCAAATCCCAATTGAATACTTGATACCAATACCAAAACACTTATGAATACTTTCATGGTTGGCTTAATCGGGCTTAATTCTTTAAAGCAAATACGCAATAAATTTCCTATCCTTCGTGGTTACGAATAATGCAGATAAAAGGTTTCTTCAGGTTCTAGAAATAAAATGTAACCTTAAATTAAATTATAATCTATGTAACTTAATGACACAAAAGCTCAAGATAATTTTGAATAGCAGAAATTTTTTAATGAAAGCAAAAAAAACTACAAGTAATCTTTACATGAAAAAGGTATAAAGCAGAAAAGTTACAATTACAAATCTAAATCCATTTCTAAAATTGCCACAATCATTATTCAGAAAAATAAAATTCATTTAAATAACGAGAATAACAATAATAATAAGAATAATATTGTTCTCTCCTTTTTTTTTTTTTTGTTTCAGACTCACTCACACCATTCCCAGTCTCTCTCATCGTTTTCCATTTCTTCTTTTTCTTCGGCATCCGGGATTCCTCGTAAGGCCTCTCTCTGCACACGCTCCAGCTCTTCCTTCTCCTCATTTTTTTCTTTCAGCAATTTCAATAAACGTGTATTCCGGTTGGAAGGCTTCTCCTTATCTCCCATCTTTTCCTTTCTTCTTTCTCCCTCATCTTGGCTTGAAACTGGAGACGGAGTCGATCTCCGGGCTGGTACTCGCACGACTCGCTTATTCCTCGTAGACGGAGCTCCTGAATGTTCCTCACCTTGCGATAAAACATGCGGTGGAGGGGGTAAGAATACAACGGCGACGTTCATTTCCTTCTCAATTACTCTCCGTCGCTCTGTATTGGTCCATCGGACATCTCTCCTAGGATTTTCAAATACAAACCGCATACGGTCACCCAGATGATTATATCGGGTGGGAGTTTCTCCAAGATACTTGCGGCGTTTCCGTTCTTCCCACATCAGTCCTTGTATTGCTAATCGTAATCGTTCCTGTGCCTCTGCTACCTGTTGCAGGAGTCGAGACACTGTGATTCTAACTTGGGCTCCGGGAGGCGCTGGATCGTTCCAGGCTCGATTCCCTAATTGCGCGGCGTAGGTGGCTTCATGACCTGCCGGCACGATATTTCTTCGTTGATTCATGGGTAAAGTCAAATGCGGTTTATATAATATTCAAGAATGGACGTTACTGTCGGAGAAATATCAAATATATTCACTGTTGCACAGTCCTAAACTTTTCTTTCTCTCACACTTTTCCTTTCAAACCTTCTACTCTCATTCGGGGACAAAACGCAAAACGATATTTACCTATAGTATGAAGTGAACAAAGCTGTACAGTCTGCTTGTCTTGTTGACCAAGAGCAGTGTGACTCCAACTCAACTCAAGGTAGGTGCTCACTAGTTATCTCCTCCCACTTCTCCTATTTCATATCTGGCTTTCCTCAAAAACATTACCTTCTGGCGTGTGTCCTGATACCTACTCAAACTCCTACCCTCCAGATCTGGGCTCTGTCACCAGGTCTGGGTGTCATCTTGAAACAACCTTCAAGACTTGTCACTAAATCCATTTCCTCTCGTCAATTTTCACTCAGCTCAAATATAATCCTTATCCTAACCTCTTTCTTCAATAATATCCGATATCTAACTTTCCTCTCTCTTCACGGTAGTCGGCATACGATATCCAACACTTCCTGTCTCATTCTAAAACATATTTGTTATTATACAATTCAAAAACACATTACTGAATATTTACTAATTTAACAAATTGAGAAATGGAGGCTCAAGTAAACCAAGAATTTTTTGCCTCTATATCAGGAAATACCCTCATGTAATGGGAAGATTTGCTAGTCATTCATCAGAAGGAAATTCTGATGTTCGGTGGAAGCCCAGATGCGACAGTACTCACACAGAAGTCGACAAGATGGCAGACGCTGGAAATTGGAACGAGCAAACAAAGTTAAAAATGGGGGGAGGTAATGCGATTTCTTAAATCGTTAGGCTGGGGCAAAACACTTGGAATATTAATCCAGTAAACGTAATAGAGAACCACGAACCAAAGGAGGTAGTTAAACCCTTCAATTGGGAGATAACCCAATAATTCTAAAAACATAGTTAAACTTATGTCTCCATTGTTTTCCAAACCTTTTTTCTTTCACCTTTATGATAAACCCAAATCACATTAATTTCACTAGTATGATGAATAAGCCTCGTAGCGTCATACACCATTTTCCTTAATTACGAATTCCTCATGAGCAATGCTTGTATCTAATTTTCATGTCTATATAACACATATTTGGTCAGCCTGAAATCGTTCAGTATAAAAGAATGAATCGAAAGAAAAATCATAATTCCATTCGAAACGGTCTTACTAACGGGTAGGGTGATGTAGACGAATTTTTTTAAAACAGTAGAGAAATCACCCTCGCAGGAGGATGGGAAGGAAAAACTATTGTAAGTAAGGCTAAAATAAGGTTGAAAAGATACCAAACAATTTTAAAATCCCCTTCAACTTTTCCCAACGTCAGCGTAAAGACTCAAAAGGGAGAGACAAATAATTCGGGATAGAAATAATTCGATAGTAACGGCATCATGCCGTTAAAAAATGACCCGATTGTGCAAATAATGAACAGGCATAATGAACGACATTAGTAGGGAGCATGTCTATACTTGGCAATCACACAAAAATGTCTTCTCTTTTTCTTTTTATCTCACGACTTCTCCTTTCGTCAATACGAAGGTAATTCACAAAACTATCTATACATCATTACTCTAATTTCTTTCAAAGGAAAACAAAACATTGTTACCAAAAAATTTTTTCACTCTGGAGAAAAACCTTTAAAACATTCCTTCTCCTATTTCTTCTCTGCAAAACTTCGTCTCGTATTAAAAGTCAATGCGTTATTCGATCTTTAAAACCTTCGATACTAAAAAACATAAACTTAATCAATGATATCATCAGAAGATTTCCACCATCCTAATGATAATCATACCGACAAGGTCAAAGAGATTCGCAAACTTTAAGCGAAATCGTGTTCACTAGAAGTGACTATTTATTACTTTTATTGAGTCAACAGAGTATAAAACTCTACTCATTTTTCATCTCATCCCCTAAGTTCCGTCTAATGAAGCTACATCGAGGAACAGGTCAACGGTCGTAAGCGGACCTACACTCGACCCAACTCCATTTTCGAAATAAAACTGGCAAAAGAAAAATGCCAAACGAAAAAATAAGGAATTTCTCAAAGGTTAGAGAAATTGACAAGGTTGCGCTTTCTTGAAACTTTAGTAACAAATTTTGAGTTACAAATTCGCCAATTGGACAATTGCCAATACGTTTCCTCATGAAACGTGTAAAATGATCCCTGTTCTTGATCCGGAACAACTTCTCAAACTGGAGGGGCAGAAAACGCAAATCCCCTTCAGCAATCCCTGTCGCTCCCGAGCAAGAAGGGAGGGTGGGTGATGGCTAACACTCGTCCACCATCCGACCACCCGTATCCATGTGGTTACGGTAATTTCTCCTATAATTCCTCTCATGCCTTAAAGGCAATACTCACCCTTTTTACAACTCCTCAACAATTTATTTTTAATGTTAATTAAAACGATAAACGGGTCCTCCCGACAAATCTCACTGATATGTATACTCCAAAATTCAAATTGATTCCATGACTCCCATTTCTCCAACATGAGCGATAGAACGATGGGCTATTCGCGACTCCATCGCCTACGCAAACGATAATTTCATGTATTAGGAATGATATGATGTACACAAAAGTTTATGCTCTCACCTATCACCTAGACTTTTAAAAATAAAATAATAATAACAATTTTCTCCCTTCGTTAATGACTCCTATTGCTCTAAGAATAATTCCCCATAATAATAATAAGTATCAAAACAGGAGATGTCAGCATCCCGATCCCCTTTCTCGTACAACTGAATAGTATTGTTGGGCGCTTCCATCTCATAGTCTATAAATCCTCTTTTATTATCCTCTCTTTTAAACACATATTCGCATTCCTCGTGATGCGATCGGGTGCGTCATCCAGTCCCACCATTTTGACAGTTCTACTCTATTCTCCAACTCTTCCTCACCTATTTTAATTGTAGTTTGAGCATTCCTTGAAGGAATAACCATCATAGCCCCTTGATTTCTTCTAGCGTGATTAGCGACTACAGAATCTCGAGGGGATATTCTAACCCAGTCTTCTTCATTGACAGGTCCTCTACTCCTTAAATTATATCTATGTGGAGGGTGTATAGGCTCCTCTTGTCTCACTGGCTCTACGGGGGGTGGAGGTATAATGTTTCCTCTCGGTATCTGCCAATTCCTATGCCAATACGTAAGATTGTCTATAGGAGGGTGTGGGTTTTCGGTTTCCATCTCTGGTCTATGTCCCGACTCAAGATTTTGAGAAGATTGATTCTCCACTCGTCTTTGCATTCCATGTGCTGGTTTAAGTCGATTGGCGTGAACCAATTGTTTGTCATGTCCATTGACCTCTCGTATAATGAAATTCACTGGAGACAACTGCCTCATTATTTCGTACGGTCCTTTATAATTATCAGCTAACTTTTTTGTTAAGCCTCTTTTGACTAAAGGTGAATGTAAATAAACATAATCACCGACTTTAAAAGTATAAGGTCGCTGTCTGGGGTCATGATAACCTTTCCGTTTCTGTTGCTGTTCTTCGAGAGTTTTACTCGCTATCTCGTAGGCATCTTGCAGTCTAAGTTCAGCTTCATGAGCATAATTGTCGTCTAAATCATAGAGTACACGCCTGGGGGTCGTTAATATTTCTAACGGTAGAGTTGGCTCTCTTCCGTAGAACAAAAAGAAAGGTGTTTCTTTCACCGCACTGTGGGGAGTGGAGTTATAAGCGAAGCTAATGTATGGCAAAAAAAATATCCCAGTTACATTGCTGCTTATTAACATAATGTTTTAACATTGCTATCATTGTTTTGTTGTAGCGTTCTACAGCTCCGTTTGACGCCGGATGATATGCTGTAGTGAATAAATTTTTTATCCCCAATAATTGGCATAATTCCTTCATTAAGGCTGAGGTAAAATTCGCTCCACGATCCGTGAGTAATTGTGTCGGGATCGAATAACGAGCAAACACAGTCTCCACTAACGCTCTCGCCACCGTCTCAGCTTTCTGATCAGGGAGTGCGATAGCCTCCGAATATCGACTGAAATGATCAACTAATACAAGAATATATTTATTTCCTTTATCAGTTATTGGAAACGGACCCACGAGGTCAGCACCTAATCGATAAAAAGGTCGTTCCGCACTAGGAAATTTTTGAAAAGGCTGCTCCTTCCTCTTCAGAGGGGGTGTTTTCTTCTGGCAACTTTCACAGTTACGACAATATTCCTGGATATCTTTATTCATTCCTTTCCAATAAAATTGTTTATCTACTTTCTTTCTCATTCTTTTTGCTTTAACCTTTTCCCAGCCAGCTATTTTCTTGAGAAAATGATTCTTCTTACAGGGGGATAGAAAATATTTTTTAAAAAATTCAATAACTGATATACTGCTTTAAAATTTTAAATTTGTGATCTTGAATATAATTGCTTTTGATTAGTAATTTTTTTGATCGATTAAAAGTAATGGTTTTTTTTTAAACAACACATTAAAATGTATAATAAAATTTTCTATTTGAAAAACTTGGTTTTAATCCTTTTTTAAAAAATTACAAATGTTATAATTTCGTATTTGAAAAGAACCAAAATTTAGGGAGAAATCTTATCTAAATAAAGCAAAAAAAATTTTTTTAATATCTTTATTTGTTTTTTTTTAACGATTTTTTATATAACTGAATGTAGAATATTTTTACTTTTTTTTTCAAATACCTACGTAATTTGTTGTTAAATAGGTCACACCTGCCTGACAATAGCCAGAAAATCACATAATAGGATTTTAATCTCTTTCTTTGATAAAGCATAGATGTGGCCTTATCTAACTTCCTCATATTCTGAGAAGTGATCAATCTCAAATGACGTCATCAAGAAACGATCCTGATAGCAATGGTTTTAATTTTTTTGAAATAACTTATGAATAAAATGCAATTTACGAAAAAAAAATTTAAAACATAAATAAAAGGAATCATTTTAATATAATTCAATCATTAAATGGTTTAAATGTGCCCTGGAATTTTTTAATAAATTCGTAATTTTAGATGTTGCTAAGTTTCTCCATACACAAGCTTTCTAAAATTTCGAATATTATTGATTATAAATAAATTTGGGGTATATAAATTATTGGCAGTTAATTAAAAAGCTTTCAAGAATTCAACAAAAGCAGTTTGAAGTTTTTATCGATAATAGAAAATTTCTTATAAGCATTTTTTTATAGTCATGATTTCAGCCCTCCCCCCCTCCTTTGACAACACCTGTGGAAAATCATTTTTTATTATATTTTCTCATTTCATTTTAAAATTTTAAGGGATATATTAGTAGTAATGTGCATCTGATAAAAAATAAAAAAAAAATTAGCAATTTATCTGTAATAGAATTTCAGTTATATGCATTTAAATTTTGTAATGTGTTATATGGAATTGACATGGCTACAAGTGGCCTGATTCGGCCACCTCCGCTGGGAAAAGGTTAATATGTCCACTCATTGGAATATCATGATACAATCTCATAACATATTTCTTATATTTCTCTGGTACTACTATCCTTTCCCATTTTTCTCTCCGTGATGCGCTCTCTTTTAAATTGTATAACATGTCATCATCATCTAGAAAATATCCTTCAGAGTCCATTGACCCATGTAACTTTAATTGGTCTCTAATAGGACTTAATATTGAATCTCGTTTCTGCTCTTCAGCAATTAATTCACGAGAAATAACTGGTTCATACTCCATAATTGCACCAATGGCTACACGACTGAGACAATCAGCATTGCCATGTATGCGTCCTGGCTTATGTATTATTTCGAAGGTAAATTCTTGGAGCGTCATTCCCCATCTAGATAGCCTCGACCCGGGCGTTTTTATATTAAACAACCACTTCAATGGGCGATCATCAGTGACTATCTTAAATTGTCCTCCGTATAAATATACTCTAAATTGTTTTACGGCATAAATTACTGCCAAGCACTCTTTTTCAGTTGTGCTATAGTTTATTTCACTCTTTTTTAAGAGACGACTCGCATACGCGATAGGAAATTCTTCGCCATCTATCTTTTGTGATAGAATTGCTCCGAGCGCCATATCACTTGCATCTGTTGATACAATAAATTCTTTAGAGAAGTCTGGGCTCCTCAAAACTGGTGCTGTAATAAGAGCATTTTTTAAAGCTTGAAATGCAGCTTCTGTTTCTTCTGTCCATTCAAATGGAACATCCTTTTTCGTTAGATTCGAAAGAGGTTTAGCTATATGACTAAACGAATCTATATGACGTCGGTAATATCCGGCTAATCCTAAGAAGGATTGTACTTCTCTAACTGTGGTTGGTCTAGGAAATTCTTTTACTGCATGTATTTTATCGGGATCTGGCGCAATACCGCTCTCAGAGACGATATGGCCTAAAAACTTGACTTCTGACTTCACGAATTGACACTTCTTTGGCTTCATTTTAATATTTGCTTCCTGTATGCGTTCAAATAAGAACTCAAGGTCCTTTAAATGCTGTAAATAATCAGCTGAATATATCAAAAAATCGTCTAAATAGACAAGTGCAAACTTTCCTTTTATCTGTCTAATAATATGCTCTGCAGTCCTTTCCCAAACACTCGGTGAATTAGCCAATCCCATTGGTAATCGTTTAAATTCGTATTTACCTCCGGGGACCACAAATCCAGTCTTATATCCATCCTCTATTCCTAACTGAAAATATCCTTGATTTGCATCTAGTACACTAAATATTTTAGCTTTTCCTAGCACTGAAAGTACCTCCGATATCAACGGTAAAGGAAAAATGTCAAGGCGTGTCACCTTGTTTAATTTTCTATAATCAACAACGAACCTAAAGGTTCCATCCTTCTTCTTCACCAAAAGGGCGGGTGCTGCCCATGGAGACGTCGATTCTTTAATTACATCATTTTTTAGTAAATTATCAATAATCTGATCCATTTTCTCCCGCTGTGCGTACGGAATACGGTACGGTGCTTGCGCAATAGGTCTTGCATCTCCAGTGTCTATACTGTGATGAAAAGCATGTGCATATCCCAAATCAAAGTCACTCTGTGCGAAACAGATTCGGTATTTCCATAATAACTCCTCAAGTTGCTCTCTTTCCTTCGCTTCCATATGATCTAATTTAAAGAGATTTAAATATTCTTCTTTACTTAATTGCTCTTTCGTTTTTTCATTCCTTATTTCAATTATATGATTCATCACATAAGGGGGTTGTTCTGCTTCCTGTAGGCTTCCTACTCTCTTTCCTTTCTCTAGAATTAATTCTTCCTGGGAGCAATTTATTATTCGAATAGGTACAGTATGTATGTCTGTCACCTCTACCAATACATTGGCAGTTTTTAATCCGGGTATTCTTAAATCATAGGCTTCAATAACGCCTTGTCTCCCATTTAATCCTTTTCCTTTTACTACTCCTTCACTCACAATCTCAGATAATGGAGGAATAACAATTTTCTTTTTTAAGTGCACTGGCACCTCTTCCATATAGTCTCCCTCAACTTTCTTCCTACATGTTAAAAAATTATTGCCTAAGTCCTCTTCATCATCCACAAAATATATTTTATTATCACCATCTCTAATGGCTTGCTCGTTAAAATCAATAGTGAGTTTTCTAGGCACAAACATATCTTGACCCAAAATTCCTTCACAAGTAAGTGGCCATTGCTTCTCCCAAGCATAACATTCAATCATATAATCTCGATCACCTAACTTCATAGCTACTTCATACGCTCCCTTAGTGGAAAATCCACATCCCATGATTCCCATAAGTTCTAATTTAGGTTTTTTAATTGCTTTAATTATATGTCCTTTCTTTTTTAATTTGTCAATCATATTTTCTGATAATAAGGTAACTTTACTTCCTGTGTCCACTAGCATTTTTGTTTTAAAAGTTCCTATTAATGGCTCTACCATAATACAACTAACGTTCTCCGATAAACGTTTTTTTGTTTTCTCTTCTATATTCTCTGTTACACCTCCCCGTCCCGACCTCACTGAGCCGAGGAGGGTCCTACCTCGTTTTTTGTTACCGCTTGTGGACTCGCATTTCCTTTTTCTAATCACTGTCTTCTCATTCTATCTATTTCCCTTGCCTTTTTCCGGCAATCCTTTTCTATATGCCCCTTAAAATGGCAATATCTACAAATAAGATCCCTCGATTTATTTGTATAACACTGTGTCGAAATATGTCCCATTTTTTGACAATTATAACACCTAACTTCTTTAAATGATCTATTCATTCCACCTCTTCCTCTCCCACCTGCTGTGTTATTTGATTCTCGTTTTTCCAACTCGTTTTTTCTTCGCTCCTCTTCTCCTCGTCCCCTTTCAAATTCTTTATTTTGTTGATTCACAATCCTTTTTATTGTTTCCTCTATTTTTGCTCCAATATTACGTTCTACTCTATCCATTAGTTTTTGTTCTTTTTCCGCATCTGTTAACATATTTATTGTTACAGTTTTCCCTTTTACTCTTTTTTCTGCTTCCTCAATACTTTCAGCTGCCTTAACTGCTTCATCCCAGTTTCTAGGGTTCATGTACACCATTCCCTTTTGAATATGGGGTAATAATCCTGCAATGAATCTTTCTTTTGATCGATTCGCCATTAATTCTCTCCCGTATTCTCTTTTAGCTTCCTGGACTGGTCCTTCGCCTTCAACTGGCATCAATAGACGTCTGCCTAAAGCTTGAAGTCTAGTCGCAAATTGCAACACACTCTCATTCCTTTCCTGATGACATTCACTGTACATCCACTAGGAATATCAATTTCAGAATGTTTGCGTGCTTTGACATACGCATTACGATTTACGTAAAAAAAAAGTTGTACGGGTCGCAGGCCCTAATTAATGCAGTCGTCTGCGCCATTAAAAATAACACCAATTTTAACTAGAGCCTGGTCCGTCCTTCCGTTTGTTAAATGAAACGGGTAGCCGAGGTTTATTTGGTTCGACCCGGTCGTGAAAGTGCACCGGGGTTTATTATAAAGTTAAAAGAGAAGATGTTTGGAGTAACCATGGAAACAACGTTTTAAATATAAACACACATTTATTCTATGATGAAATACTATATACAGCAAATGTAATATATGTATAACTCTATACGAAATTTTAATCAGAATGGTTTATAAAGGCTTCATGCACTCTTTATAATAAATTCTTACAACATATAATACTTGAAATTTACTTTCTCTACTCAAGGTTCAATATTAAAGATTAATTATTTATATTTTTAATTTAATGTTCTCCTTATTATTTCACAAATTAATCATTATCTTAGGCACTGCCTTTATAGCTTTAAAGATTTTAACTAACAATTAATTTACTTTTTCTCTTTTAAATGCCAGTTAAGTTAGAACAAGATTTTTTATCACCAAATCATTATATTTACAAATCTATATGTTCTGTGACCTTTGCGATATGAAGAGAATGAGAAAAGGAATGTGCACCATTACCCGTTCTTCTTGGTGACTCCGATGTCGCTCGTCGCTCGCTGCGATGATTGGCGGGGGGTGGTTTGATTTCTTCTGTCGTCGGGCTCCGCGATAATACTTTTAACTAACATTGGGTTAAGTTGTAATAATAATCATAATAATAATATTCATTTTTATTGATTTCTCTATTGGGAATGATAAAACTGGTACTATTTAAAAGGTCGAATATTTAGTGAAAGTGCTTCACTCTATAACCACACACGACTGTTTCATGGTTTGTCTCGTCTTTTCCCATTCTATTCGACAAAACCTTTACATATCTTGCAATCAACCGCTTCTTCCGAAGTTCTCCACATCGATTGTTGCTCTCTCTCTACCTTCAGATCAAAAACTGATTTTCTTGTCTCTTTAAAGCTGTAAAGAGATACCGCTTACTGATGATAGAATAATCTTCGTTGATTGGTCAAACATTTTAATAGGTGCTCAAGATCTGAGAGACACGGCACAGAGCTCACTGTCAAAGTGGAGGAGGGGGTTTCAAGGGTAAAAAGACGATCTCAACTCCACTTGGCAAGGCTACTGTAAATCAATGCCGCTTGTCAAACAATTCTGAAAATGAAACATCTCCACTTCATGAGCGTACTATTTAACAATTCCAATGGTTTGAATTATAAACCATTTTTATAACAAAAGTTATAAAATTATCCCCAAACTGTTAATATTCTTTATTAAGAATTATGATTGTTCTTAAAAAATATGGAACAACATAATCAGAGAGGGTGGGCCGTCACAAAGTCATGTACACGTATTCCAGTGCAGAATGCACTGACATGCACCTAATGTAACGTCTTGCGGACGGAAATGCTGTGGAAGCAAGAAGACTCTACCAAGAACGCTTTCCGAATAGAGGTTTGCCAAATAACAGAACATTTGTATTTGTCCATAGACATTTCAGGGAGCGTGGTTCCTTTGGCCGTCAAACAGGACAAGGGCGGCCTGTAGCACATTCTCCGGATGAGGAGGATGTGATAATTGACATCATACATGATGAACCACAGACAAGCACCCGTCGTATTTCTTCCATGTTACACATTCCGCACTCATCTGTTTGGCGCATTCTTCACCGTCAGCTTTTGCATTCATACCACCTGCAACTGGTTCAGGCACTGAACCCAACGGACTATCCACACCGACAACGATTTTGCCAATGGATACAACGTCGTCATGCTACAGACCCTAGTTGTCTCAGCCAGATACTTTTCACGGACGAAGCAACCTTCACCCGGACAGAAATCGTAAATTCTCACAACCAGCACCATTGGGCAGATGCTAACCCGCATGTTACCAGAGCTCGAGCGCATCAAGAGCGTTTCTCCGTTAACATTTGGTGTGGAATTGTGGAATAACTTAATTGGCCCTTATGTGTTGCCGCCACCATTGACTGGGCGAACGTATCTTTTGTTTCTGCAGAATGCATTGCCTGAATTACTGGAAGATGTTTCTCTTTTGATAAGATCTAACATGTGGTTCATGCATGATGGCGCTCCAGCACATTTCAGCCATATTGTGCGAGCACACCTTAAAGCTGCATACACGATTCGGTGGATAGGTCGAGGTGGACCGGTAGGCTGGCCTGCAAGATCACCCGACCTTAATCCCTTGGACTTTTTTCTGTGGGGTCATGTGAAAACGATCGTCTACAGCACAGAAGTTCCTAACATTATGGATCTGCGACAATGAATTGAAAATGCATGCCAAACCGTTCGTAATGCTGGCGACGAACTCTTCCATGACATCAGACGGTCGCTCATGCAACGAGCCGAAGCGTACGTGCGAGCTGTTGGCGGGCACTTTGAACAATTTCTGTAATTTGGAGCCACGGGTATTCTTTATTAGACTTATCTAATTCCATTTTTCCATCATTTGTGTCTGTGTGCTATGCAATTCCAACAATCTGAGCTGGGTTAATCACTAACTGATAATCTACTTTTGCATACGCACTTACTTTCGATAACTTGAGCCAAACTTGGGCATTCATCACTTGAAGCATAACAGTGCGTGGGCGAAACCGATACAGCGCCGTGCGAAAGGACTGCTTTCTTTGCCGCCTTTCCACTATTTATCATTTACAATCATAAACAAACAACCGATGTTATAGATAAAGACTGGCGGTTTAACGGTAAGCGGACTAAGTAGCCGTATGGGGTCCCGTCATACCATAGGACCCTGAATGTTATAAAAAATAGACAAAATTATCGTTAACGGATTAATTATTAAGTAAATGAAAGTAAGTTAATTTGTTTTATGGCAGGAAACTTTAATTATTAATATCAAATAAAAGTAAATTTTGAGGGCTCCAAAATTGAGGCTCCTAACGTCAGTTTAAGGACCCCAAAATTTTTACCGCTTGGGGCATCCGCCTAACTTGTGTCCTTATTATTATTAATCCCTCTAAAACGTAAAACCTCCTTAAAGCCCTTGTTGATATCAGCCCTTTTAATATCAGCCCTTGTTGATGTACCATAGAAACACAAACAGCCGATTGTTGATAAAAAGACAACTTGCCGATTGTTGGCATAAACTTTGCCTTGCTGTGTTGGTCCGTGCATATTTTTGGTGAGATACCTCATATTTTTTAGATATTCTTGCCATCTGAATATCAATTAGAAGAGCGTAGAAAGCCAATGGGATGTCGGACGTGAACGGGACATTACCTAAGACATTACGGGGTCCTCTGTGTAAATTTCCAGCCTCGGGGGTTTCCCGGTTCAGAAGTTATGGAGTAACAAACAAACACACAAAAACAAACAAACAAACAGATGGAAAGTGCGCTATATATATAAAGATGAACTCTCTTCAGCCACTTTTGTTAGTTGTATATTCTTCCGCTTCTCATTTTGTTTATTTTTATTTATTTATTTATATATTTATTTTTTTTTTATTTTATTTTAATTATTTTTTTTAAATGTATCTTTCTTAACTCCGTTTAAGATTAGATTTCACCCCCCCTCCCCTGACCTTGTCTGGGTGGTTGCTCTCTGTTAAGGTACGTTCACAAAAACGCCGTACATGCGGAAGCAATCAGCTGCGATGCGATGAGTCAATCCCTCTCCTGTTCACAAACACGCGGCAATTCAAGCTTCTGCATGACATTTCAAAATGCTGCCACTAGGGGCAGTGCGTGCACAGAATAAGTACGTCCTGTTAAAAGTAAACAATCGGTCCCCATTACTGGCAAGTTATTATGATGAACGTGTTTGTTATTTTCTTAGGTGTCGGGATTTCTTTCAAATATTATTTTATCGGATGTAGATGAAGATATACTTCTATTAGGTTTATTTCAGCGTCAGAGCATTTTTCACTCCTTCCAACGCTTCCATTTTGGCGCTCTCAAGCTGATTGGTGGAAAATTAACGTGACAACCTTGTCGCTCTCGCCGCACGTACCGCAGTGGAAAAAGTTGACTCCAAACGATCTCAGATGCGGCTTGGAAGCGGCAAACGCGGAATGAATCTGATTGGCTACTGCACTGCCGCTTCTGCACGTATCCGCATGTACCGCGTCTTTGTGAACGTACCTTTACTGTCTCAATTATTATATAATTATTATTATTATTATTATTTTATTATTATCGTGTTTGTTCGCTTGTTCTTCTTGTCCGTTCTTTTAAGTATTTCATTATCTGTTATATGTATAGGGTGTTGCAGATAACTACAGGGCAGTATAACGGGAAGTCTACCCACTCGATTGCAGGGGTCGGCTCGGTCAATTAGCAGAATGGATGGAGATAACTACTTTAAAAAATGACTTAGTTTCGAATCTGCAATCCGAAACATTGAATCATGAAAATGTTTTTAAATGCAACAAATAAATAAATATTTTATACAGTACATAAACCTTTTATTTATTTATCAACGGACGAATCTACAATCATGTACATCGATAATACTGAATAAGGGCTTAGAATAACTGAACTATGAAATATAAGCACGAGTATCGAGTCTCTCGATATGGCGAATAAAAATAGTGTCTATATTGAAGGTTCCTCATTACTCGCGTCTGTGGTCACAAGCGAATGCGGAACAAAAATCACGGCACGTACAAGCTTTTTCAGTATATCTAAAATCTTAAAAAGAGTGTATTTTGTATGCTGAGAAATTAAAATTATTGCATCACCCGTAACGCTCTTTTTAGCCGGAAAGTTATTTTTAAGAGAGGAAGGAATTTGTAGAAATAAATTAAGCACTTCAAAGCACAGAAATTCAACCAGGGCATAAATTAGAGATAAGTTGAAGACTTCAAAAACCATCAAATAATCTAAATGTTTCTAAATAATAAATTATAAATTAAATTGTGAAAAATAAAATATATTTATAGTAATGGAAATGAGTTTATGCCAATACACTAGGATTCATTAGTTTCATTCAAAACTCTGAAAGCAAAACATTAGGCCATTACATGGCTAGGTTGCGCTATCTTTTACCACACTTTCAATATATTTCATAATATCTCTGAAGTAAAAATTTAATTAAAAATTATTGCTCAGACAACAATGGTCACGTGTGTTTTCAGTTCCGGCGTGTGCTTCAAACCGGCGTCAACAATGGTTAAAAGTGTAACAACAATGGGAAACTTTTTCCGTAACACTTTTTGGTGTCGGTTTTCGCATCAAGTTTTTTGTAGATAGATGTCCAGCCTTAAAACATTATCATGTTAAAAAATATTATTTACATATTATTAAAGAATATGTAAAGAATAATAAAAGTGTGAAACGCTAATTTTAGCACATTTTCTATAGAAATGTGCTTATGTGATCGGTTTGTCCAGCTGTCCGTCCGTCCGTCCGTCTGTCTGTAGACAGAATTCCCAAAATTTATTGCGTTGCAATAGAAAGAGTGCATATATTGAATTGCTGGAAGACACGAATTATCCTCGCATTCGGGAAAACGCGTATTGAGAACATGGGTTCGGCTCTGCGCATGCTCTAAACGTTAATGATATGGTGCGCATGCAGGAGACACGTGTTTGACGATTATTGAAAGGGCAGTTCGGTCTCAAAATCGAGAGAATTTTTTTTATTCCTAGGGAGCTTAATATTTATTACGATAACTTGTAAACGATTTAACCTTTTCACCGTCTGTTTTCAACAATCCATTAATATAGGACAGAGCACGAACAAGTACGAACGTCAGATAGCCGGAATAGGTACGTGCTCTAATGGTATCATTTTGATACCCCCTTAAAATTTCCTGTAACCAGATATGGCATGTAATATATCAAACAAATCGTCACAACTTATGATGAACGAATATATAAGAGTAACTAATGATAGCAGATATTGGTCTAATGGCGCGTGTACGAGCTACGATGTCTCATGAATGAATATAACGCGTAAATAATGTTGATGTGAACATTTTTGTAATACGTGTTTTAATGGTATCAAATGGAACTTTCAGTGCTAATATACGGCATGTAATATATAAAAAAAACTTGTAACAACGTGTCATGAGTGAATATAACGAGTAAATAATGATAATGGTTATTGGTTTAGTAGCACGTGCCCTAATGGTGCAATATGACACCACATGGTACCGTTGGAACTTTTGATGCTAAGATATTTATTAATTTATTTATTTATTTTTATTTATTTTTATTTAATTTAAAGGACGATAACATCGTCCATCCAGGGCCAGTATTGCGGGGGCCGACGACATAGGTCCCTGGATGGGGGGGAACAAAGATACAATTTGATCATTTACAAACAATTATTAAAAAAATGGAGGGGAATGGTGAGGGTAGGAGTTAGTTAGGAGGGGGTGCAGAGAGGAAGTTCTTTAAACGGGATTTGAAAATTTTGGTGCTTGGTGACGAATGGAGATCTGGGGGTAAGGTGGACCACAGTCTGTTGCCGGCGATAGAGATACTTTTGAGCTGGTAGCTACGTCTAATATGGGCGATTGGGAAGGAATTTTTATGTCGGGTGTTGTAGGGGGGTGTTCTAATGGTTTTAAATAAAGTTTGGGGAAGGGACGTAGTTGGTGCTTGGTGACCAACGGGGTGAGAGAGAGGGGTAGGTTTACGTAGTTTTAATAAGGTACGTACAAACCATTTTTGCCATCTGTGTAGACGTAGCAAGTTGAACGCCAAAATTGAAGACCATAGGAAAGCGAGGAGTGGATTAAAGCGTTATATAAGAGACGGAGTATTTTGGGGGATAAGAAATGAAGACGGGAGAAAAAGCCTAAGCGTTGGTTTACCGTAGACGCTAAAGCATTAATGTGGGCGTCCCAGGACATAAGTGGTTATGACATTAGTGGATACCAAAGTATTTAAATGCATTGGCAGAGTTAATCTGTCGGGAGTTGTAGTTTAGTGAAAATTCGTTTTTTTCGAGGTTTTTGTTGCGTTGGTGAAAGATGACATATAAAGTTTTATCGAGATTTAGGGACAAAAGGTTGATTGTATTCCAATGTAAGAGTCTATTCAAGACTGGGTTAAAGGTTTACTTGATTGTTTTTATGAAAAGCCAGCGTGGGATATTGTAGCGTCATCTGCGTATAATATTAACGGTAGAGGGGATATTACATAAGTTAAGTCGTTTATAAATATGTTAAAAAGAAAAGGTGATAAAATTGAGCCTTGGGGGACGCCTAGATTACGGGTGATTGTTGAGGATGTTTCATTGAATAAATGTAGGGTGTACTGTCTGTTTGATAAGAAGCTGGGAAGCCAGGATACAGGAGGACCGCGGATGTTTAAAAATTGGGATAATTTGAATATTAGGAGATCGTGAGGATTGGAATCAAATGCTTTGGAGTAGTCTAGGAATAGGGAAACAATTAAATTGTTACTGGACATGTTGGAAATTATGTATTCAGTGAGTTCAAAGCAGGCTGCCGAAGAGCTTCTTTTTGGAATAAAGCCATGTTTGAGAAGATGTAAGAAGATAGGTGGAAGTAGAATAGACTCTCGAAAATTTTTGCAAATGAGGGAAGGATTGAAATTGGGCAGTAATTTGTGAAGGAGGAGGAGTTGCCTTTTTTATAGATTGGTATAATTTTTGCAGTTCGAAGTTGGGAGGGGAATTTTCTTTGGGATAGGGAGATGTTAAATAGGAGCATTAAGGTGCGGGTGAAACCAAAGCATGTGCGGATAATGATGTTTGAGGTGATGCCTAGGGTGTCCAGACTGTTAGAAGGTTTAAGTCGATTGATGGTGGAGGGTACGGGAAAAGGATAATAAGGTTGTGAGGAGGGAGAAGTAGATGGTAGAGTTTTAAGGAAGTGGGACTGGGGTGCGGCATGGTTAGAAAAGATTGGATTGTAAAAATAGGGAAATGGTCTGATATTTGACAATCTAAGGAGCCACGTCTGGTCTATTAGTGAATATGAATTGTAAGAATTTGAGTAATGTGTTACAGCAGTGATCAGAGGAGATAAGCTGACTGTAGAGGTTAAGTCTAAGATTGATTTGGTCGTGTGAGAATTAAAATTTTATGGAGGGTAAGACTAAGTTCAAGAAGGATGGTTGAGAGGAAAGTGAAAAACGTGGAAAATTGACCTGAAAAAGGTAAATGGAGACGAGGTAGAATTTATTATTTATGAGGATTGTCAAAACTTCGAAATCGTCGGTGCCAGTGGTATAGGTTGTGTTAAGGGCGTAATGGAGAGAGTTGGAGATGTAGACAGCAATGTCCTCACCTTTCTTTAGACGGGCGATGGAGTGCTTCATGAGAGTAATGATTTAAGGGGGAGATATCTAAAGAAGACCTTTTCCATGTTTCAGTAAGCGAAATAAGGTGTGGGGAAGAATGGAGCAGGGGTAGGAAAGTGAAGAGGGTGGAGGAGATAGACCATAAGCTACGGATATTCAAGCTTAAGAGGAAAAATGACGATGGGGAAGAGAATGAGAGATTGTTGTCTATATGAGAATTAAAAACAGAAATAGTTGTTGGGGAGCTGGGGGCTGCCATGGCCGCGATGGAGGATTAGTAAAGATTGAGGTAGATGGTAGCAGGATAAATAAAAGTACCAGAATCAGTTAATAGGAGGTGTGGTTAATATACAATTTTTAGCGTAGACTGGGGTAATAGGAAAAAATAATACAACTAAAAGGTTAATCACAAGTTATGGCCACAATTCGGGTGCGATTGAAGTGTTACCTAAACGTTGAAGGACAGCTGAGTCTGAATGATGATATGGCATGTAATATATCAAACAACTCGTAACCACATGTAATGAGTGAATATAACGAGTAAATAATGATAGTGGTTGTTGGTTTAGTAGCACATGCCCTATGGTGCCTTATGATACCCATATTATTCCATTGGAACTTTCAATGCTAAAACATGTCATGTAATATATAAAAAAAAACTCGTAACAAAGTACCATGAGTGAAGATAACGAATAAATAATGATAATGGTTATTGGTTTAGTAGCACGTGCCCTAATGGTGCATATGATACCATATTGTTCCATTGGAACTTTCAATGCTAAAACAATACATGTAATATACAATATTGTATAAAAAAACTTGTAAGAACGTGTCATGTGTGAATATAACGAGTAAATAATGATAGTGGTTGTTGGTTTAGTAGCACATGCCCTACGGTGCCTTATGATGCCATATGGCACCATTGGAACTTTCAAAGCTAAGATATGGCTTGTAATATATCAAACAATTCGTAACAACGTGTCATGAGTGAATAAAACGAGTAAATAATGATAGTGGGAATTGGTTTTGTAGCATGTGCCCTAATGGTACAATATAGTATCGTTAGAACTTTCAATGCTAAGATATGGCGTGTAATAAGTATATCAACCAACTCCTTACGAATTGTTAGATGTATTGTTATCCATAGCCCTTTTGTATTAGGAACAAAATGCTGTTAGGCTTAATGATATCTAAGTCTCGTTACTGTTATGCATATTGCTAATTAACAGTAGTTAATAGCTTGCTTCAATAGTAGGTGATGACGTAGAAACACTTTAGTAATTTAATATGAAAAAATTATAGATGCTTACACATAACGCTTTAGCAATTGAGGCTCACTTCGTTTAACATTATGTGGGAATTCTTAGAATTTAAAGAACTTTTATTTTTTAAATGTATGAGGAATAACTTCACTCTCCATTTACCTTTAAGTTCTTCAAGTTTATTTGTTTAAATTCTCTCTATACATTAGCTTTCTTAAATAGTAGGTTACAATTTAGTTTTCATAATTATTTATTTTTTCTAAGTGTTTTAAAATGTTGATTAATTCTATATATCCATGCACAATGCTATAACTCGAAAATGTGCTCTTTTTATCCGCCTTGACGTAAAATCATTCTTCTTTACTATTCTCCTGGGTTGAATTTTTGGTTTGTTGTGTTGGTCCCCTCTAGCTGCAGAGAACATTCATAACCGTGTTTACTTCTTGTGTATCCCCTACCCTGTAGTACTACAGCGCGCACCTTTGCAAACGAACAAGTTTGACAAAATAAAATTTATCCAATTATCACTTAATGTCGAGCCGGCCCCTCCAATCGAGCGGGTAGACTCCAGTTAAATTGCCCTGTAGTTAACTGCAACACCCTGTATTTTCATTAAACCCGTTTTGGTCTCGAGCGCGTTGGGGGACAACATAGGGATTGACCTTCCTGTGTATCTGGAGGCCTTTATTTCCCTGTTGTTACATTATTGTTATTATTAAATTTTTTTAAATAAAATTAGAATAAACTGTTAAATTGAAATTTTAATATAAATATAAAAATTAATTAGATAATTATATTTTGATAAAAGAAATTATCAAATAAATTTGATATAAAATTAAAAAATTATAATTTGGAAAAAAAATGATACCTTGATAAAAAAAAAATCACAAAAAAAAACTGCAATGCATTGTATTTTAAAATTTATTAATTTTTCATTTATGTATGTTTATAATGTTCAGGTAAAAATATACCAAAAATTTGTTCTTGTTAAACCTTTCTATATTTTATTTTCAACCGAACAGCAACTTTTCGGTATTTAATTTCAAACGTTACATTCAAGTAACTATTGTATTCTGTTAATGATGAGTGATAATTAACTTTCCTTAAAAAGTATAATAAAAATAACCTAACATCAAAATTTTTTTTCAAGTTTTTAATGCTCTTATTTCCACATTTCATAGACTAACCTTGTTAATTGAATTTTATTTTCTTAAAAAGAACTACACTATCTACCTAAAAGTAAGTTATTAGAGAAACGTCGAAAAAAATATCTTAAACAAATATAAAATTGGAATATATGCAAGATATATAGATGACAGCTCTTATATTATAGATAAATCATAAGAAATAAAAGACGCACAACAAGAATTGAATCAACTAGATGAGAAAATCAAATTCACATATGAAGAAGAAAAGACAACATATTAAATTATCTGTATATAACAATAGAGAGAAAAAGAAGAAAACAGAAAAGTAACATTAGAATACAACATTTACAGAAAACCCACAACAACAATAAATATGGTAAATAGAAAATCAAACCGAACATAGATAAATATTCTGCATTTCGGAACTTAATCAATAGAGAACTAAATTATCCAATAAAAGAAGAAAAACAGAGAAAAAGAACTAGAAACGATAAAAAAATTGGAATCGAAAATGGATACAAAGAATGCAAAATAAACAAAATAATAATCAAAATAGTAACAGAAATTAAAAAAAGACAACAGAAAAACAACGTAAATGTAAAAGAAAAAGAAAATAAATGTTTATCATATCAAGGAAATATAATCTACAAAATTAATAAAGAGTAGCAAAAAAAGAAATAGAAGTGTCTTTCAGATCAAAAAATTAGCTAATATCACTATTAGAAACTAAAAGAGAAATTAAAGAAAAAGAAGGAAGTGGGCTATACGAAATTAAACGTAAAAATGTAGATTTAGAGAATATATTTATTACGTCAAGAATGCTTTAAAAAATTCCAAATGTGCAGAACATATCTAATAAGTAAACACGCAATTGGGAACCTCGAAGAAACGCGTAAATTAATTTATAATATTAGTGATAAAAGAAAAATAATATTAATTGAAAATTTAATCATCTGTATGCTAAATAAATATTACACACAAGATATATTAAATAAACTTGAAATGATAGACAGTAACTAACTGCTCAACCCAATTTTAAAAGCACAAAAAAAGAAAAAGATTTTTAAGCAAAAATAAAATATTAAGAGAAATCTTTAATTAGAAGCTGAATGTAAATAGAAATTAAGAAAAAATATGTAAATATTATTTAACAAAGGAAAATATAATCTATCTATATATATAAAGAAGGATGTTTGTGGGTCTGTGCGTCTGTGGGTCTGTGGGTCTGTTTTTTATACAAATCTACAGTTTTATTCCGATCTTGATAAAATTTCGCATACATGACCTTCAAACCATGAGGAAGGTCACTGTCTACCTCAGATTTCGGAAAAATAATAAATATCGATAAAAAATCGATATTCATGGTTATGGCAAGGCATATTAATGAGAAATATCTCATGACCAACAATGCAAGGCAAAGTTTGTACAACAATAGGTATCAACAATGGTATCAGCACGCAATTCACAAACGCTCTGCATGGACCAACAATCAATATCTCATGACTAACAATGAAAGGAAAAGTTTGTGCAAGTGTAATTATCCCGGGCAACGCCGGGTACCTCTTCTAGTCTTTCTATATATATAAAGAAGGATGTTTGTGGGTCTGTCTGTGGGTCTGTTTTTTATACAAATCTACAGTTTTATTCAGATCTTGATGAAATTTCGCATACATGACCTTCAAAGCATGAAGAAGGTCACTGTCTACCTCAGATTTCGGAAAAATAAAAATTATCGATAAAAAATCGATATTCATGGTTATGGCAGGGCATATTAATGAGAAATATCTCATGACCAACAATGCAAGGCAAAGTTTGTGCAACAATAGGCCCATTGTGTTCGCATCAACAATGGTATCAACGCGCAATTCACCAATAACAATGAGCACCGAATGATGATGTAATGTTAAAGCAATCTTTCCAAGAATTATAACAATGAACATAAAATGATGATGTAATATGGATAAGTTTCAATTTGTAACAATGCATAGAATTCCTGTTATTCAGGCTTTTCTTAGAAAAGAGAGTTCTTAGTACTTAACAGTTTCTTGAAAATCTTTAAAAATGATCAGTAACTGGAGATAATGGAGAGTTAGCAGACTATTGAGAAAGAGTGGAAAGACAACAGAGGAAGCACTCCTTTAGCTACGTAATGTATTGAGCAAATAGGAAGCAAGTAAATAGAAGAATCGGCGACTGCTAGACTGCACAAAGTGATGAATGGCCAAGTTTTGCTTCAACACATCGAGAGAAGAGTGGAAATTGCAACAACACTAAGTATACATCTAAGGTAAGATTACGTGAGTAAGAAAATATTTAGACTAGCAGTGGCATCCTTGGACAGGTCCGCACCATTGTGAGCTTTTAAAAAGATTTTTTTCGAAATTTTCATTAAGAATTTTTACTGTATTAATTCTAAGCATTTTCATGTGTTTATTTTTAAGATATTGCAAAATTAAATTTAATTTTTTGAGATTGTTCTGTTTACATGCAAGTGTAATTATCCCGGGCAACGCCGGGTACCTTTGCTAGTATTGTATACAGGGTGATTCATAATTAGTGTACTGTACCCAATAACGACTCAAGGGGAACAGATTGGGAGAAAATGAATATTGATTATTTGGTTTTAATGTCCCCTAATTCAGAATAAAAATTTTTCGCGTCCCTGGGGGTGAACGGGTAAATTTTAAAAATTTTAATTTTGTAGGGGTAGGGGTTAGACCCCGTGTGTTATTTAGCAAGTTGTAAAGCATCATGTATGGCTAGCTAATGTAGACAAAAACAGAAAAACTCATTAGAAACTTATTAGAACTTTATTACTTATTAGAAAACAGTACACTTGAAAATGAATGAGAATGAATGAGTGTATTAGCTTTTTAGGGGACTCATTCATTCTCATTAATTTTCCAAATGTAAGCCCTACTGCTTTCTAATAAGTATTTTTTTGTGCATGTTAAACCTCATTCATTCTAAAAGATTAACTTCAGGGGTGTAAAGTGCATGTTAAACCTCATGTATTTCAGCGAAAATTTTGTTCCGAAGGCAAATAGGAGACAGCAACAAATTTGTGTGTGACCTTAAAATAATATTTGGGATCAGCCTACATAAAATACTGCTTGAAATGCGTTGTAGCTTTACCATATGATTAAGAAGCTTCTTTTACTTATGTGTATTAATTTATATAAGAATTGCGTTTATAATCATGGAGATATAAAGGTTTTTTAATAAAATCGAAATGTTTTCGTTCGTGTTTAGTTTATAACATGTAGAGTTTTCAAACCAATGCAAGCCATTTTCAGGAAACTTTACAAACTACGAATGAGACAACACCCTGCAATCAGAATAGAAAAATATTGATGAAATACGAGCATTATTACTCAATAATGTTTAACTGCGCATGTATTTTATCTTTTAAGAAGTCGATACTGATGTCGGTCAAAAAATAAAAATTTGGAGATAAAAACCTTAACGTTTTGTTTATTTTTGAGAGCAACGGAAATTCATCTCATTCTATCAAAGATATCTTCCAGAATTTTCACGGTATTTGCTTGGGCTATTTATAAGAATAGCTTTCTACATTTGGCTAATAAATTATGCAAAATACATTTTGGTAAAGCTTGCGCATGCTCAGTTAATCATTATTAAGTAAAAACACTCATATTTCATCAAATATTTAATATTTTTCTATTCTTAATGCAGGGTGTTATCTCTTTCGTAGTTTGTCAAGTTTGCTAAAAATGGCATTGCATTGTGTTGAAAACTCTGCATGTTATAAACGAAAAACTTAAGAAAACATTTGGATTTCGTTAAAGAAACCTTAATATCTCCATGAATATACGTGCTATTCTCATATAAATAAAGACAAATAAGTAACAGAAGCATCTCATTCATATGCTACAGCTACAACTCATTTCATGCATTATTTTTTTACGGGATGATCCCAAATATTATTTTTTGGTTCACTTCGTTAGTGAACCCTTATTTGCTTTCGGGACAAAAACTTCGCTGAAATATATGAGGTTTAGTTGGTTGGTTTGGTTTATTTGGTACTAGCAGAGGACTCGGCGTTGCCCGGGATAATTATACTTGCAGGTAAGCAGAACAATCTCCAGAAGTTAAATTATCACTCCAAATTAGTTAAAGAATAACCCAATCAATACAACACAGAGCGAAGGGTTATCCATTCTAAGAATAACCAAAAAAAAGGTATTCTATGTGATATACTGACACTTTACTTACCTCTTGATAACCCGTCTTCACCACCAGGAAACAACACTGGATACTTTAAACCCAAGTTATTCTTGCCCTTAACAAAGAAGCTCTTATACACTGTTGCTGTATTCGAAACTCCCGTTGTTCAGATGTTTCCAGTGCCCTTATAGAATTTTCTATTTTAGCTCCAGAGTTTCTCTGATCAATATTCCAGCTTTCTCTTACCTTTCCAGGCACATAATTTTTTGCTAGTCGTCTGAATGTTTGATAGTGTGTTCAAGGGAGAAACGTGTGACTCCTTTTCCTGCTCAGTAGACACTGCCTTATTTATGGCCTGTCACTGTATCGTCGTTTTACGCTCATGATTGATTAAATTTTGCAATATCTTAAAAATAAACACATGAAAACGTGTAGAATTAATACAGTAAAAAATCATAATGAAAACTCGAAAAAATTTTTTTAAAGGCTCACAATGGATGGACCTCTCCAAAGGCGCCACTTCTAGTCTAAATAATTTCTTACTCAAGTAATCTTGCATTAGATGTACACTTGATGTTCTTGCGATTCCCACTCTTCTCTCGACGTCTTGAAGCAAAACTTTGCCATTCATCACTTTGTGTAGTCTAGCAGTCACCGATCCTTCTATTCATTTGCTCAACACAGCACGGAGTTAAAGGAGTGCTTCCTCTGTCGCCTTTCCGTTCTTTCTCAATAGTCTGCTAACTCTCCAATATCTCCAGTTACTGATCATTTTTAAAGATTTTCAAAAAATTGTTAAGTACTGAGAACTGTGAATTCTAAGAAAAGCCTGAATAACAGGAACTCTATGGATTGTTACAAATTGAAACTTATCTATATTGCACAAACTTTGCCTTCATTATCGTTCATGAGATATACAGGGTGGTCCATAAGTCTGCCCCCCCCCCTTTTATTTTTTGAACCGAAGCAGATATGTCAATTTTGATGAATCCAATGAATAGGAAGTTGTGGGTGGCCTATCTCATGGTGCACTTTTCATCATCCCAAATATGCAAATTATGACACATTCAAAATTTATCTCAAAAACCGTAAAAGATAGAGAAAAAAACCCAATTGCAAACTTGTTCAGCATAAAAAAACAAACAAAACAAGAAAAAAAATCATCCAAATCGGACCAACCAATCACCCACAATCACGTGGTGAACTGTTTGTAGCTTACAAACAGTCACACTGCAGAAGGAAAACTGAATGTTGATATTTCCACCATGTAAAGCATGCAAATCAAAAAATTACCATAAATTACCATACCCACATTTACAATACTCATTTCCAAAAAAGTTGGGACAGTGCAAAATATATAAAAAAAAACAAAAAGGAATGATGTAACAAAACTTTCTCGTGAATACAAAATAGCAGATACGTTTATGAAATGACAAATATACTGTGTGCACCAAAACATTTTGTATCGTGGCCGGGACGTTCATTTTGAATAGGGGTGTTGCAACATGTTCCAAAATAGTAGGGACATACGTTGTAGAAAGCGCCGTTAGTAGTGGAACCTTCCGAATTGTTCGGGAATAATCTAGAGTGATGACGTCTTACTACATTCCGTATAAATAACAGTTGCCATCCGTCATTCAGGTAACTTATTCGGAACGATGGGTCGAGGCAAGCCAGTTAGCGAAGATCTTCGTGTTCGAATCATTCAAGAATTCACAAACAACGTTTCTCAGCGTGCAATAGCCAGAAGATTTAACCTGTCATCATCTACAGTACATAATATTATCAAGCGCTACCGAGA
>JAHWFO010010653.1:1158981-1176328 GCA_023313115.1 Rhysida immarginata
CTTGATGAATTTTTTGGAAACAAATTATAATGCCAAACACACACACACGCACACACACACACACACACACACACACACACACACACAAACACACACACGCACACACACACACACACACAAACACACACAAAGAAACACATACACACTTTGCCTTCTCCTTTGCCTCATCGAGAGAGACTGCCCTATCTATATAATCTATTATATCGATTTCCTGTTCATTGTTACTAATTTTTGTAACCGAATATTCTATCATTGCATCATCATTCATTGTTATTGATGAAATTCTCGTTGATTCCATTGTTGATGAGAACACGACGGGCCTATTGTTGTACAAACTTTGCCTTGCATTGTTGGTCATGAGATATATATTGTTTATCACTGCGTGTTACTATTGTTGATACCTATTGTTGCACAAACTTTACCCTGCATTGTTGTTCATGAGATATATATTGTTGGTCCGTGCAGAGTGTTTGTGCATTGGGTGTTTATATCATTGTTGATACCTATTGTTGCAAAGACTTTGCCTTGCATTGTTAGTCATGAGATATTTATCATAAGATTTGTATAAAAAACAAACAATAAAACCCACAAACTAACCCATCCACAAACAAACATCCTTCTTTATATATATAGACAAGCAGAGGACCCGGCCGTTGCCCGGGATAATTACCCTTGTAGGTAAATACACACACACACTCAAAGAAACACACACTTTTCCTAATCGTCTGAACGCTTGTTATGGAGCTAAAGGAAGACACGTGTACCTCCTTTGCCTCATCGAGAGAGACTGCCCTATCTATATCGTCTATTATATCCATTTCCTGTTCATTATTAATAATTCTTGGAAACGAATGTTCTGTCAAAGCATCATCATTTTATGTTCATTGTTATAATTCTTTGAATAATTTTGTGCTCATTGTTATTGGTGAATTGCGGGTTGACACCATTGTTGGTACCTATTGTTGCACAAACTTTGCCTTGCATTGTTGGTCATTAGATATTTCTCATTAATATGGCCTGCCACAACCATGAATATCGATTTTTTGACAATAATTTTTATTTTTTCGAAATCTGAGGTAGACAGTGACATTCCTCATGCTTTGAAGGTCATGAATGCGAAATTTTATCAAGATCGGAAAAAAAAACGCTAGATTTGTTTAAACAAACAAACCCACCCACAAACAAACATCTTTCTTTATATAGATAGATAGACTAGAAGAGTTACCCGCGGTTGCCCGGGATAATTACACTTGCACAAAATTTTCCTTTCATTGTTGGTCATGAGGTATATATTGTTTGTCCGCGCAGAATGTTTGTGAATTGCGTGTTGACACTATTGTTGGTACCTATTATTGCACAAACTTTGCTTGCATTGGGTCATGAGATATTTATCATTATTATGCCCTGCCATCACCATGAATATCGACTTTTTTATCGATAATTAATATTTTTCTGTAATCTGAGGTAGACAGTGCCTTCCTCATGCTTTGAAGGTCAAGTATGCAAAATTTCATCAAGATCCGAATAAAACTTGTATAAAAAACAAACAAACAAACCCACGAACAAACCCACAAACAAACATCCTTCCTTATATATATAAAAGATTATGCAATATTTTAAAAATAAACACATGAAAACGCTTAGAATTAATACAGTAAAAATTCATAATGAAATCTCGGAAAAATTTTTTAAATGCTCACAGTGGACGGATCTCTTCATGTATGCCGCTCCTAGCCTAAATAATTTCTTAGTCACGTAATCCTACTTTAGATGTTCCCCTTGATGTTGTTGCAATTCCTACTCTCGATGTCTTCAAGCAAAACTTGGCCATTCATCTCTGTGTAGTCTAGTGGTTGCCGATTCTAATATTTACCTGCTTACCATTTGCTCATATAGCACGGAGCTAAAGGAGTGCTTCATCTGTCTTCTCTCTCCTCTCTCTCAATTGTCTGATAACTCTCGATTATCTCCAAATAATGATCTTTTTAAAGATTTTCTAGAAATTGTTAAGTACTAACACTCTTTTCTAAGAAAACCGTGAAAAACAGGAATTCTATGCATTGTTCCAAATTCAACCTTTACTATATTGAACAAACTTTGAGTTACATTTTTGGTAATGGGATATATAATATTGATTCCTGCTTAGTGTTGGCACATTGCGTGTTGATACCATTGTTGATACCTATTGTTACACAAATTTTTACTTGCATTGTAGGCCATGAGATATACAGGGTGTTTCATAATTGGTGTCCCGTCTTTAGGTCCAAATTACGGCCCAAGAGGAACAGTCGGAGGGAAAATGAATATTGATTATTTGGTTTTGATGTCCAGTAATTCCGAATACCAAGATTTCGCGTCCCTGGGGTTGAAGGGGTAAATTTTGACAATTTTAATATTGTAGTGGTAGAAGTTAGACCCCGTGTAATTTAGAAAGTTGAAGAGCATCATGTAAAATGTGGGTTTAGCAAAAAACCCGGTGAAAAAATCTCATGCCCTGCCCCCTTTATCGAGTGGCTAAAGTGAAAGGTATGGTTAGCCTATGTGGACAAAAACAGTACTTATTAGAAAACAGTAGGGCCTACATTTGGAAAATTAATGAGAATGAATCAGTCGTTACCCTGAAAGACTAATAAACTCTACTGGGCTTATCCCCCCTGGAAAAACGTTATGAAATTTCAAATGTACTGTTTTCTAAGTAATAATGTTCTAATGTAAGTAATAAAGTTCTAATAAGTTTCTAATGAGTTTTTCTGTTTTTGTCTACATTAGCTAGCCATACGTTTCAATTTACCCACTCTATAAAGGGCAGGGGATGAGATTTTTTCACCGGGTTTTTTGCTAAACCCACATTTTACATGATGCTCTACAACTTTCTAAATAACATATGGGGTCTAACCCCTACCCCTAAAAAATTAAAATTTTCAAAATTTACCCCTTCACCCCCAGGGACGCAAAATGTTTTTATTCTGAATTAGGGGACATTAAAACCAAATAATCAATATTCATTTTCCTCCAATCTGTTCCCCTTAAGTCGTTATATGGACCTAAAGATGGGACACCAATTATAAAACACCCTGTATATTGTTGGTCCGTACAGAGTTTTAGTGCATTGCGTGTTGTTACCATTGTTGATACCTATTGTTGCAAAAAATTTACCTTGCATTGTTGGTCATGAGATGTTTCTCATTAATATGCCTTGCCATAACCAGGAATACCGATTTCTTATCAATAATAATTATTTTTTCTAAATCTGAGGTAGACAGTGATTTATATTTTATTTTTCTTTAATTTGTATTATCATTGTGTTATATTTAATTATTTAAATTAATTTTAAATTTTTAGAAGTAATAAAAAGATTAGTAAGATTGATATTATTTAATTTTAATTATTATATAAAATTTAGGAATTCAGCAACACATTTCCTCCTCATGGTTTGAAGGTCAAGTATTCAAATTTTCATCAAGATCGAAATAAAAGTGTAGATTTGCATAAGAAACAAACAAACAAACCCACAAACAAACATCCTTCTTTATATTTATAGATAGATAGAAGCTAGCAGAGGAACCCGGGTTGCCCAGGATAATTACACTTGTAGGTAAATAGAACAATCTCAAAAAATTAAATTATAACTCGGAATTGGTTGGCTAACAACGTAATCAGTACAACACAGAGCAAAGGTTAGTCCAAACACGAAAAAAACGAAAAATACGAAAAACAGGAAATCTAGTTGATATACCGGGACATTATCTAAACTCTTCCTGACTTGCTTCACTACTGCAGAGCATCACTAGATACTTTAGAATCAAGTTTTTCTTGCCTTGGCGTAGAAGCTCTTACCCCATCAAGGTGTCTTAAAGACAACCGAGTTGTCATGGTTGAAAGCCCAATGGGAGGCAGGAACCTGACTCATACATCGAGAATTTTTCGCAGAACCCAGGTCGCAAGATTTTTTCTTCCATTTTTCGATAAAAAAAAATCTTCATCTTTACTTCTCTCACCACTGTTTTTTTTACCCTTGACGTAGAAGCTCTTGCTCTATTCGAAACTCCCGTTTTTCAGATGTGTCTTACCCTTGCCCATACAGCCTTACACGCGTGACTCTTTTGCCTCAAAAATAGACGGTGCCTCATTAATGTTCTGCTCCTGCATCATTAATTTATGCTCATTATCAATAATTCTTGGAAACGAACGTTCAGTCATCGAAAGATCAGCATATCAGTTTCCAAAATATACATCTTCTCACAGAATATAGTCAAAATGTATATTTATGAAATGTTTGGATGTGCTGTGCTACCACCTAAGCTAAGTGATAAGCCCGGCGTGGCTCGATCTTTTTTTTTTGGATTAAATTTTAAAATTGGTTAAAAATAAACACATGAAAACGCTTTGAATTAATACAGTAAAAATTCAATTAAATTTTTTTAATGGCTCACAATGGATGGACCTCTCCAAAGATGCCACTGCTAATCTATATAATTTCTTACTCACGTAATCTTACTTTAGATGTACACTTGATGTTGTTGCAATTCCCATTCTTCTCTCGATGTCCTGAAGTAAAACTTGACCATTCATCACTTTGTGCAGTCTAGCGGTCGCCGATTCTTCTAGTTACCACACGGAGCAAAGGGACTGCTTCCTCTGTCGTCTTTCCCCTCTTTCTCAATAGTCTGCTAACTCTCATTATCTCCAGTTATATATCAATTTTAAAGATTTTCAAGAAATTGTTAAGTACTAAGAACTCTCTTTTCTAAGAAAAGCCTGAATAACAGGAATTCAATGCATTGTTACAAATTGAAATTTATCTACATTGCACAAACTGTTCCTTCCATTGTTGGTCATGAGATATATATTGTTGGTCCGTGCAGTGTGTTTGTGAATTGCGTGTTGATACCATTGTTGATAAGTTTTGTTGCACAACCTTTGCCTTGCATTTTTGTCATGAGATATTTCTCATTAATATGCCTTGCCATATTTGTCATGAGATATTTCTCATTAAAATGCCCTGCCATAAACAAGAATATCGATTTTTTTTATCAATAATTATTATTATTTCGCAATCTCTGGTAGACAGTGACCTTCCTCATGCTTTGAAAGTCAGGTATGCGAAATTTTATCAAGATCGGAAAGAAATTGTAGATTGTATAAGAAACAAACAAACAAACAAACATCCTTCTTTATATATATAGAACTAGCAGAAGACCCGGCCTTGCCCGGGGTAATTACGCTTGTAGGTAAACACACACGCAACACTAATAAACAGACACATTTTTCCAAATCATGTGAACGCTTGTTAGGGAGCTGGAGGAAGACACGTGTACCTCCTTTGCCTCATCAAGAGAGACTTCCCTATCTATATCATCTATTATATCCATTTCCTGTTTATTATTACTAATTCTTGGAAACGAATGTTCTGTCATTGCGTCATCATGTTATGTTCATTGTTATAATTCTTGGAGAGGATTGCTTTATCATTGCATCATCATTTTGTGGTCATTGTTGTTGGTGAATTGCGTGTTGACACCATTGTTGATACATATTGTTGCATAAACTTTTATTTGCACTGTTTGTCATGAGATATATATTGTTGGTCCGTGCAGAGTGTTTGTGAATTGCGTGTTGATACCATTGTTGATACTTATTGTTGCACAAACTTTGCCTTGCATTGTTGGTCATGAGATATTTCTCATTAATATGCCCTGCCATAAACATGAATATCGATTTTTTATCTTAATTATTATTTTCTCGATATCTGAGGTAGACAGTGGCATTCCTCATGCTTTGAAGATCATGTATGCGAAATTTTATCAAGATCGGAATAAAAATGTAGATTTTATAAAAAACAAACCCACAAACAAATCCGCAAACAAACCCACAAACAAACAATCATCCTTCTTTATATACATGTATAGACTAGCAGGAGTACCTGGCGTTGCCCGAGTTAAATACACTTGTAGGTAAAAATATAGATATCAAAAAATTTAATTATAACTCCTAATTGGTTAAATAACAACTCAATCAATACAACACAGAGCAAAGGGACTATCCATTATACGAAAAATACGAAAAATAGAAACTCCAGGTGATATATCTGTGAATCTAAACTCTTCTTGACTTGCCTCACCACTGCGGAGCATCACCAGATATGAACGCCATGGAAGCCTGCGATCAACATCATAACTTCATTATCGTTCAAACAGACATTTCCAAAGCATATGACACTATTTTTAGACCCTAGCTTTTTTACGATCGTGAGCGTTTGGAGATTTCACAAAGTTATATTGCTTTACTGCGTGACTACTATCAGGATCGCTTAAATTACATTGGCTGTGATCCAATAGTATATAAAGAATCCAAACGAGGGATTATCCAAGTGTCTGGCTTAGCGCCTCTTTTATTGGCGGCAGCTACCGCATCAATTTACGATCATAAATTCAATTTGACTATAGTCAGCTAAATAATAATAATTATTAACTGGAGAAGCGTCTCCAAGCATAGGTAATGATTTTTCGAGATTTTCTCCACTCCCGAACCCGGTCCGCAGATCGAGATTTTCTCCACTCCAAACCATCAGAATGTTGATGAACTCACAAGTAAATAATAATAAATATTAACTGGAGAAGCGTCTCCAAGCATAGGTAATGATTTTTCAACCGGTTCCCGTCTCCCTTTGGGCTTTCAACCGTGACAACTTGGTTGTCTTTAAGACACCTTGAGACAGCTTGGCGTCCGTGGTGTCTGCGATAGCCCAATTGGTAGAGGCATCGGCCATGATAGTCGAGGTTCCTGGTTCGAATCCGGGTCGCAGAAGTTTTTCTTTTTTCAATTGAAAAATCATTATATAGTCAGCTATGTTGACGATAATGTCTTGTTCGCTAACTATCCATCTCACGAGCAGAATGATATTATAGAATTACTCCAGCACGATTTGAGCGATCTGGCAGACTGGTATCCTAGTAAAGGTCTCAGGTTGAATGAGGATAAAACTAATATTTTAGTTTTACCAAAAGACGAGAATTATACCTCAACTATTAAGATATTGGGCATTACTTTTGATACCAGTTTGAAATTCAACGTTTACATTGACCAGTTAATAAGTTCTTTACATACATCTCAAATCTTACCTGGTGAAAAGACTTCGATCTATTCTCACTATTTGTCAGATTCGTCAGTTAATTTTGGTTGTGATAGTGCCCCAGCTTAAATATGGAGCTTTATTTTGGTCGTCCACCTCCTCAGTAAATCTCAAAAGATTGGCCGTTGCTTATAACAAGCTTATTCGGGTAGCCTTCAATTTGGGTAGATTGAATTCAGTGACGTCGACCTGCTCGGATTTTAATCTACCCACTGTCACGACAATTATGAAAGTGGCGTTAACTGTCGAGGTCGCCGAAGCTCTTCGGAATGATAAACATCCTGCTATATTCATTAGGCAGTGGTTTAAATCTTCTAGTCATGTTCGACAAACTCGAAGATATTTGATTGAGATTCCGTTCATTGTGTCAGCTCAAAAATCTAAGAGTTCTCCGTATTGTGCAATATCCTTATGGAATGCATTGCCGATGGACATTCGATCTGCTGTTTACCTCTGTACTTTCACCTATTGCCTTACCACTTGCATCCATTTAAAGAAACGCATAACTCAATTTTATCTCAGTAATCAATCTTAGTTTTAGTCCTTTTGTATAGTGTTGACTTCGGGTCCATTAGCCTTTCCAGAGCAGTTTTTCTTTGGTTTTGTTTTGTATGTAATGTTTAGATCCATAGTATCCTTTCCCTTTTACCCCATGGTCTGGGGTGCTTGATTAATAAATAAATAAATAACGTGCAGCCGGCAAACGACTACACGGGACCAACAATTTTACTTGCCTTCCGAAGGAAGTGCGTGATCTCAGGATTTTTCCCCTGAAAAAATCCTCGTCGTCCTCGGCCGGGTTCGAACTCGCGTCCTCGGGCATCAGAGGCGATCAGGCAACCACTAAGCCACATATCAGGTTTAGCATGCTCTTGCACGTCTGAAGTTTGGTACCCAGTCATTTGGCCGGCCGATATTTGACCGAACGGACATTTTGTGATGTTTCAAAATTTATATTTTTCACATAACATGTTTTTAATTTTAATAAACTTGGCAAATTGAAGAGCCAGTTTTTAATGTCTGTTTTATCAGATTTGTTGATTTTGTTGTAAGGTTATATCCTTTCTTCTAACTGCCTTTCTTGAGTAATATTTGTATATTATTTCTTTTAATTTGTCGTTTAGAAGTTTTTTAAATTTTATCAACAATGACATAGATGATTTCTATTGTTATAGTTGTTTCATAGATGTTCTTTTCATTTGCTTACTCATGCTGTTGAGAGTGATTTCTTATTGTCACCACGTGCTAGCCGTGTGCCTTCAGATTGTTGTTCCAAGAGTGTAAAGGCAACTGCATCAGAAAATTTAGCCACTCCTCAACTACTTGTCTACTCTGCCAGTATGCAACCATGGGGAAACATCATTTATATTGGCCACCTCAGCTTTCATTTCTCACTTTGAATTTTGATAAGTTTTCAAAGATAAGTTTTCAAAGGCTTTTATCTTTTCTTCACATTTTCCACTTCTGTCGAGATGGACATTTCCTGATTGACTATGATTCAGATTCATCTGGCATTGCCAGATCATTTCTTCTCCGGAAGTAATTCCCAACCTTCACCTGTTTAAACGCTATATGGAACATATTAACTGTTGTGTGCCAATTTAACCCCATTGGGGCTAAAATTAAATTTTATTAGGACATTTAACCTATATAAATTCTCTTATAATTTTTGTTATAGTATTTTTCCTTATCTTCCTTTTGATTAAGATGTAATTCTAAATTTCTTTTTATCTATTTTAAGGGGGGTTTAATTTTAATTTTTGGCCCCTTTCTTTGTTTTGCAACTTAACTATGGTAGAGTAGAGTAGTCAAATTCTTTTAATATTTTTAGAATTTTGCATTTTGTTATGCTCAATGTTCGATGCTTTTTCTTATATTTGTATGTGAATGCTTGTAAGCTTTTCATTCTGCTTTCTACCATGAGCTTTATTTTATGTCTCTTCAAAGCTAGTTATTTGGCATATATTCCTCTAGCATCTTTCATTTTTTTTATTGTGTTGGCCACACAATTATTCTGTTTTCATAGATCTTGCCTGCTGTGTTTTTGGTAATTTCATGCACAGTGACTTCTTTACTTTTTAGCAATATATTTTACGGATGTTAAAAGTCTTCCATATGCTTTACTTATTTACATACACTTGCATTTAAAACATTTTTCCTTTAAAAAAAACTGTTTAATTAAATTATTCGGAGTTCCTTATTAGGAATTCATTTTGTATGTGAACATACTATTGTTGAGGTTATATTTGTTATTATCAACATTGTTATGCAAATTAAAAAATATATTTAAAAAAAAACTTGTTGGTTTTATTTTCTTATCTGCAAATCACTATTTAAGCATACAACCACTTAGAATTGAATTTCCTATTTATTGTTTATTCTTAAAATTTTAACACAACGCAATGTCTCCTTTAAACGATGTTCAAAGCTTAACATCCACTATCCTTAAAACGTTACATTTGGCGCCGTGATTATTTGAAAATAAAAAACGACGTTTTATAAAATGTTACAATTTGACCGAACGAACATTACACCGAACGGAGATTTAACCGACAGAGAAATACTTTTATTTCACTTACATTTGGAGATTCGACATAAAGAAACGTTTTCGGCAATATAATTCGTTTAATGCAAAAAAATAAATAAATGTTTTCGTTAGGTTATTTTACAGGGTGATTCAGCCAATTTCTGACCATTTCACTCGAATGACGTGAATTAGGGATAAACAATTGAAAGAATATGAGTGCCATAACGAATTTTTAAATAGTTGGAAATTGTATTGTTGCAACGGCGCTGCATGAAAATCGTATTGTTGAAAATGGCGCCCGCTTTATCAACGGAGGAGAAATGCAAGGTTGTTGAATGGTATTTCGAGACAAAGTCACCTGTAACCGTGCAAAGAAAGTTCCGTAAGGAGAATAAGTGTCGAGACGCACCAGGCAGGCAAGCAATCATGGATTTTGTCAAGCAATTTCGTGCCACTGGATGTGTTAAAGGCAAGAAAATAGGCGGGAGCGAAGCTCGTGTTCCAACGGCCGAAGTTGTCGAAAATGTTCGCACAAGGTTGGTCGATTCCCCTACAAAAAATCTGTTCGCCGCCTATCCATTGAAGAAGGGCTGTCGTATACCACGACGTGGCGAACTTTTAGAAAGGATTTACACTTGTTCCCATATAAGATCAATGTTTATCAGGAGTTAACAGACACTGGAAGACAGAAGCGACAACAAATTGCGATGCAGTTTGGAGCAGAAATGGAAGCCAATCAGGACATTGTGGACAACCTGTGGGTGTCAGATGAAGACTTCTTCCATCTGTCAGGTGACGTTATTAAACACAACGTTCGTTTTTGGGGTTCCTAGCACCCTCATGAGATCCATAAGTCACCTCTTCATCCACGAAAGGTTATGGCTTGGTGCGCGATTTCCAAAAGAGGCATCATTGGTCCGTTCTTTTTTGAGGGCACCGTAACGTCACAGGCTTACCTTAACATGTTGGAAACCTTCTTCATCCCCGAGCTGCGAAGGAGGCATATACCGCTTCGACAGCAATGGTTTCAACAGGATGGAGCTAGGCCTCACACCACTAATGAAGTGCTAGACTTTTCAATAAGAAATTCGGAAATCGTGTCATTTCAAACAGGTTTCCAGATCGATTCGGGGATGGCTTTCTTTGGCCCCCTACGATTCCTGACCTAAACCCATGTGATTTTTATCTCCAGGGGTTCCTTAAAGACAGTGTGTTCACTACAGCATCAAGAACCCTAGACAAGCTGCGACAAAGCATCGTCGACTGCTGCACCTTTGTGGATGCAGAAATCCTAGATATAGTTATGAACAACTTCACCATTCGGCTGCGAGCAGTTCAAAACGTTCGTGGTGCCCATATATTAAGCATATCATCAAGACTTTTCCACGGGAATTAAATCTCCGAACTGCCTAAAATATCATACTGAAATGCTAAGTTTGTAAATATTCATGTGTCAATAAATCATAGTACTGGTTTGGTTTGGTTTGTTTGGTATTAACGTCCTTTTCAACTACTATGGCCATTTCAGGACGGCGTTATAGGGGCCGCAAATTTTGCCTCGCAAGGGTTCTTTAACGTGCAGCCGGCAAACGACTACACGGGACCAACGGCTTTACTTCCCTTCCGAAGGAAGTGCATGATCTCAGGATTTCCCCCTGAAAAATCCTCGTCGTCCTCGGCCGGGATCGAACCCGCGTACTCGGGCATCAGAGGCGATCACGCAACCTGCTGAGCCACCGAGGCCGATTCATAGTACTGAAATGGTCAGAAATTGACTGAATCACCCTGTAGATAAGTTTCAATTTGTAACAGTGCATAGTATTCCTGTTATTCAGGCTTTCCTTAGAAAAAAGAGTTCTTAGTACTTAATAATTTCTTGAAAATCTTTAAAAATGATTAGGAACTGGAGATAATGGAGAGTTAGCAGAATATTGAGGAACAGTGGAAAACGACAGAGGAAGCACTCCTTTAACTCCGTGCGGTATTGAGCAAATGGTCAGCAAGTAAATAGAAGAATCGGCGACCGCTAGACTACACAAGTGATGAATGGTCAAGTTTTACTTCAAGATATCGAGAGAAGTGATGGAATTGCAACAACATCAAATGTATATCTAAAGTAAGAATACGTGACTAAGAAATTATTTAGACTAACAATGGTATCCTTGGACAGGTCCATATATTGTGAGCTTTTAAAAAATTTTTTTCGAATTTTCATTAGGAAGTTTTTCGGTATTAATTTTAAGCGTTTTCATGTGTTTATTTTAAGATATTGCAAAATTTAATAAAAAAAAGCCCGAGCCACGCCAGGGTTATCACCTAGCTTTTATGGTAGCATAGCAGATCCAAACATTTCATAAAAATACATTTTGACTATATTCTTGGGAATATCTTGGAAATAGATGCTGATAATGCGATGATTGAACGTCCGTTTTCAAGATTTATTAACAATTAGCTTAAAATGATGATGCAGAGACAGGATGTAAACAAGGCAGCGCCTCTTGATGAGAGAAAGGAGCCACACGTGTCTCCGTTTAGTTCCCGATCAAACGTCCAGACGACAGCAATAATTAATAATAAGGTAAAGAGAAAGAACGAGTACAGGTCTGAGAATCTCAGCAGCTAAAACAGAAAATGATATAGGGCTATTGAAAACATTTGAAAAACGGGAGGTTCGAATAGAGCAAGACGGTATACGTGCTTCTACGTCAAGAGCAAGAAAAGTTAGGGTCCAAATTATCCAGTGATGTTCCTGGTGGTGATGATGGACATTGTTTTAATCTGAGGCAAGTCAAGAAGAGTTTAAATAAAGTCCCGGTATATCACCTAGAATTCCTGTTTTCGGATTTTTCGTAGAATGGATAGTCATTTCGTGCTGTGTTGTATTGATTGAGTTATTATTTAGCCAATTTGGAGTTATAATTTAACCTTTTGAGATTGTTTAATTTACCTACAAGTGTAATTATCCCGGGCAACGCCGGGTCTTCTGCTGGTCTTTGTATATATATAAATAAGGATGTTTGTTTGTGGGTATGTTTGTGGGTGTCACGGAATTTAGCCAGCAAAATTTCCTCCGACAATCATTGGCGTCACAACTCCGGCTGTATTTATTCTCGTCATCATCCGGGCGGCGATTAGATGCGGCGTCATGATCAACGAGGAAAGAGGAAGTACACGAGAGATGCGCAGAACGACAAAAATAAAAAAGGAGAGAGGACACATTGGAGACTCAGCGAAAGGTTGCTCTGAAACAAGGCTGGCGAGGAACGTCGAAATGGGAAGTCAGAAAACCGTCCGCGATAATGAATATCGCTTTTGCAGGGTTAAATAAAAGAAGCACGAATGCCCTTCTGTTGTTCACCGGAGAACTCGGCAGGCAAGCTTCAGTCGACGCAGAGAAGGAAAGCGGTGCTTCCAGGACAAATTCTCACCAAGCGACGAGCCGGCCTCTTGCAGAGTCTGCTTCGAAAGGATTGTACTTGTCAGAATCGTTCCATAAGGTTAGTGAACTTTCTACGCCTAACTCTTACGTCTCATGGATTGCTATTCACCCTTTTCACGTGGAGACGCTCCAATTCAGTAACTTAGTGGCAGCTCGCTTATCTATCATTTTGACCGCCATGCTTTTATCGAACTGTGCGAGACACGTATTTTTAAGAAGGAACTGAAAAAAGTATTCTGGCCTTATGGATTGAAAGCATACCTAACCGAAAGGGCTGGTTTTCAGCTCGTGCAAAAGTTGCTTGAACTAAAGCAGTCTCGTCGTTTTTTTGTCTCCGTCATTTAGTCCCTGTTATGACTACTGAACAAGATTGGTCGAGCGTCCGACGCGGCTATTAGAACAATTAAATATTGTCAAGCATTCGATATGTTGTTGCTGACCATAGTATACCGTCTTCATTTTTCGTCCATTAACACTGCTCAAGTCCTGTGGTTCTCGGCGGGCGACCATTAATGACGTCATACGTCTGACAGCGTATTGCCGATTCATGTCTATAAATTTCCTTGCAAGACAATGCCTTATCGCCCTCAAGTGTCGTTGTGAGTGTGTGTGACCTACGGGATATAAGTTATTATCTCGACAGTCTTCATGCGAAAGTTGCGCCTGAGTTATTTATGTAATTTGTGTTGTGAAAGTCTTTATACATCCAGGGCTATCGAAATTGTTGGCCGTTATCCAAGAGTGCCTACAGAGTACACATTCGTATATGCTACGTTATTTAAGCAGGGAAATTACCTGGCAGTGCATGATTTAAATATTTATGTTATTTAAAATAATTTAGTGTTTAAGCATTCTAGTCTAAATTTTTATTGCAAATAAATATTCTGTTGTTTCTTTTCAAATACGCCTGCTCTCTCATTTGCTTCAACTGCGTACCTAGAATTTATTCATACAGAAGGTTTGTGGGTTTGTGACTTTCTTATACAAATCTACAGTTTTATTCCGATCTTGATGAAATTTTGCATACTTAACCTTCAAACCATGAGGAACGTCATTGTCTACGTCAGATTTCATAAAAATAATAATTATTGATAAAAAATCGATATTCATGGTTATGGCAAGGCATATTAATGAGAAATATCTCATGACCAACAATGCAAGGCAAATTTTGTGCAAAAATAGGTATCAACAATGGTATCAAAACGCAATTCCAGATGTAGTTAAAACTTCCGTTTTCCTCCGGATGTGTAGTAGTGGCTAAAGTGAGAAACTCTCACCGGTGAGAAGAGTTAGCGTTTGGTCGGTCAGAAATCGCGGTGAGAAAACTGTGACGTCATTTTAACGCGCTCAGAAACGCCAGTTAATGCTGCTATGCCTAACCGGTTAGTCTAACCGTCCTCGCCGAGAAAAAGCAACACCAACTCTACTCAAAGCCTGAGCGCGAAAACGTCATACATTGTTACATCACCTACGGTAGGGTATTGCTAATCATATTTCTACCAATAATAAGCCCGAAATTGTCCTTACCTTAGGTGATGTAACAACGTATGATTTTTCCGGAGTAGGCATTCTCTCTAGGCGGTATTGGAAAACGACAGTTAGCTAAGTGAGAAATTACGTCATCATTCTCTCACCGGTGAGGATTTTTGACCGCAGCCTGCGATTACACATTTTAAGGCAGGAAACGGAAGTTTTTTGCTGTCCTGCTTCTGCGCAGTTACTTCAGTTTCGGTTTCAAGGGAAAGGTCTATATAAAAATTTAGGCTGCGTCTGTAAATGCTCTTAAAACTTTTGAACGACATATCCTTTTAGCTTATAGTTGTACCAGATGTTCGTTAGGTTCAGGATAAGGTATACATTTGCCGAGTGTCAGACTGGCCCAAAGGAGAAAGGGTAAATTAATATTTTGCTTGATCTGTCTGTCTGACATGAGCCTACAATATACGCGGACCAACAATGTATGTCATGTCCTACAATGCAAGGCAAAATTAATTTGGCTATGCTCTTGGATGAAGATACACACGATGGGAAACTCCAATGTTTAAAGCATGAGTTTTTTTTTCACTGGCGCTCTCTGGCCATTTGCGTGGGCATTACTCTCAATCTAGTAGGCGACTACACTTTTCCTTTTTGGCCTCGATGACTCAATGGTTGCGTGATCGCCTCCGATGCCCGTAGATATGGCTTCGATCCCGGCCGAGGACTACGAGGATTTTTTCAGGAGGAAAATCCTGTGAACACGCACTTCCTTCGGAAGTGAAGTAAAGCCATTGGTCTCGTGTAGATGTTTGCTGGATGAATTTTTTGAGAAAAGTCAATTATTTGTTTAAAAAATCTGTAAATATGTATGGTTGATGTTTTGGTTTACTGTTATTGCAGTTGACTGGTGCAGTTATTATAAAACAATGTAAATGCATTTCACAAGCAGTAATTATTACATTTAGTAAGGCCTTCTTTCGAAGGAAATGCGTGGTCACAAGTTTTTCTCCCTGTAATATCCTCATCGTCCTCGGTCGGTATCGAACCCGCGTCATCGGGCATCGGAGGCGATCACGCAACGACTGACCCATCGATACCAATAAGGAAAAGTGTAGTATAGTGCTAGATAGAGAGTAATTCCCACAAATTTAGCAAGAGGGCCCCACTGAAAAAAATCTCACGCTTTACACAGTGGAGTTTCCCATCCTGTATTTCTTCATCCATGCTTTGGTTGATATCCCTTGATGAAGAATCAGTTCGATATCATATTCAAAATTACAGGGAGACGAAGCAGAGCAACTTAACATTTGATGCCATTACAAGTGCGTTACAATTTTCATTTAAAGATTTGTGAAATTTGTGATACAAAAATGTCAAGAAGAGGGCGGGAAAATATCGGTCGAAAATCACAACATGCTGAAAACGAGCAGGCGCGACGACAAAGCAGAACGAAGGATTAACGTTCGCAGGAGAATGTAAATCAACGAAGGAACAACGCTCGCAGGGATGACGCATGTTAGGAATTTAAATGTACGTTCACGCGCGCAAGAAAGTGGAGAGCAGCGCAATCAACATTTAGAAGCAGACAGATTATGACACAGACAGGCAAGGCAACGTTTAAGCTGCACGAACTATTACGCATATCGATTGATGATACGGGAACAGGCATATAACCACATATTCAAATGTCGACAACTGTATCATTAGTATCAACGGGAGGAAAAAATCTTACAAATTGCTGAAAGAGAAATGGTTTATGTGAGTATATTTCAAGGGAAGTAAAGGGTATAGGCTTTGCACTACATGTATGGTGCACAAATATGTATGGAACACAAATTTGTCAAGTAAAGTGAATTATAAAAAAAATTCTTAAAAACTAAAGAATTTTTTATTACAGAAATGTATGATAACCGAACAGAGCCGGCTCTAGCAATTTGGCCGCCCCGTGCAGAATGCTTTTTTACCGTTGCCATCCCAAACATTGCCGTTGCTTGCCTTCTCCAAAAGTTTACCGCCCTGTACACGTGCACCCTTGTACCTATGTTAGAGCCAGTCCTGCAACCGAAATTCTTATGAATGACTATTTAAACATGATATTTGTAAGGTAACCACAGATAATGAGCAATTGTAGAAGGGGTTTTTTCTAAAATAGAAGCATAAGCACTTTTATCTTGTTTATTTATTTATTCAGATGGATAACGACAAAGCTGTCATTCCTTTCTTTCAGGGAAACACTCTCAAAGTTTTATCACATGAAAATTTCATGTTGTGATCATTTAAAACTGGTGTTTTCTGTGGAAAATAGAAAAAATTTGTTAAAAAAGTGTGAATGAAACTGGATATTTACACATTTTGGTGGTTTACTGGCAATAAGCAATATTGAAGCAAGATCATATTTCTGTATAGTCCTGATTAAAACATATAGACTGCCTGGATAATTTCTCTATATTTATAAGATTATGAACATGCATAGTGAATTCACAGTAAGCACATGTGTAACCAGTTGTCAACTTTCTAAAGAACAGACTTTAAAAATTGTTGAAAATTAAAAGCAAATGAATTCATTTAAAGCCTATCATGGTTTATCGAACAGTAAAAAACTTTACTTTAAAAAAGTAACTTGTGCAAATCTACTTGAATTTATTCTAATTAAAATATCTTTAAAAACAAAGAATATTTTATTTCTCAAATCTTTGGAGTTTAAATAGTTCAAATGACTCTTAAAACATAATATTTGTAAAGGTACCACTGAACATAGACAAAACTTTGA
>JAHWFO010010653.1:1202163-1215059 GCA_023313115.1 Rhysida immarginata
ATTTCTAATGATTTGCATTGTTTGTCGTTTATAAACGCTTAGAGCTTACTCATGTTCACATGATACCAATTTCATCACAGGATACTGCTGTGTATCTCCAAGTAAACATAGCGAAAACTTCGCACTGACGAGGGAATCTCTCGAACCTGTATGTCACAGATTTCCACCAAATTGAAATATGTTACTCAATTGAAGCTACAATAGATGCTTGCAAAATAAGAGAGTGCGAAATTTTGTTTCTTGCAAAATAAACCATGAAAACGAAAAAAATTGAGCACACATAGTCATACAAGGACTCCATTGTTAAAGCGGTGAATGTGTATTAATACGCCTAACGGAACTTCTTTCTTCCACTACTTCTCTGTCACAGCAATAAGCACGAATCCACTTCAGATGAAATAGACAGCAGCAGACGGCAATTGAATGGCTTCTCAAGTTTCTAAACAAACTTTGTTTTTAAAGATAGATTATTACTATTAGCTAATTGCCTTCCAGTATAGAGTAATTAATAACCATTTCCGTAATTTATTATTTCATTTTATTAAGTAATTCGGTAATCAAAGTCGAGTAATATGTAGCATTGGTGAGGGGGTATATATCGCGGTTCTTTATAATTTTAAATAATATTCATGGATGCCTACCTCATCTTATAAATTATTTCGAGACGAATAATTGTACAGCAAAATTAAGTATTTATGCTTAATAACAGTGCTCTAACTGCAATTCTTTGACGATCGCAGCTAACGAGTTTTCTTCCCCTCTTTCCGCCATGTTTGTTGAACTCTGCGAACTTCCGGAGAGCCAAAGAACGTAAATGGAGCATTTCACTGCTGCGCGACGCTCTGGCTTTAATTCCATAACTTGCGCGCAAAAAAGAAGGTTATATGGGATTCCCTTGTGAGTAAAATCTAAATCTCTATTCCGTGCTAAACCCCTTGGGCGCTCACATGCCACAATAGACAATTATGGGGTCAAAAAAACAATTAAAAGATAATTATGGGGTCAAAAAATCTACTTGACGACCCTCAAAACTCGTTGACCGTGACAAAATGGCAATTAAAACACGAATTGATTTTGGCAGTTTATTCCTATCTCTCTTTTCTATAACTTGCTCCTATGAGAGTCCTGCGACCACTACAAATCGTTCTGAAAAACCTTCGCGGCATTTGCATAACCAATCGGAATGGGAGGTTTCTACATTGCTCACAGTGTATTCTTTTGGGAAGGTATATCCACGCCTGGTCTAACTCTACACATTCTGCCATTTAATTCCTGAGTCATTCCCTTCATTGAGTTTCCGGCAGTTGTCCTTGCGTTCCGCTACGTCATATTGCTTTGCGATTTAACTTAAATACGGTATTTTCTATCGGCTAATGATGTTCTTCCCTTAGGAATTTTGGTGTATAATGCTACTAACTGCTGCATGTAAATCGCTTTACCTTCTGCAGTTGCCCTCTGTATTGCTAGGTCTACTTCTCTACCCGGAAGTTGACTACCTCAATTCAGCACTAGAGTGCAATTTCGTGGAATAGCGTGACCTCTTCCACATATTTCAGGGTGCTTCCTGGACTTCCCCCCCCCCCTCGCAGCAAAATTATTCTCTCACTGCGGAAAGAATCGTATTTATCCATCTTTCAAATCGCCAGTTCAAACCTATGATTTCTTTAATTCTTCCAAGTTTCTAATTAAAGTCTAAAATTTTGCACAATTCGGAAAAGTTTACAAACAATAGAGACAAACATCAGCGGGTGATTCCTTGCAAGAAAAATTACAAAAAAACCTGATAACATATGACCGGAAATGCTTAGTTTCCATGGATATGGCAGTAATTGCATGTCCCCACAACAATATTGACAGTATGTTTTTTTTTCTAAGGCAGAATTCTTCAGAATGATCGTCGTGCCGCAGACTTACAATGGTCTGGCATTCATATCAGGAAGAAGACGAGATGGTCTTCACATACGGAGAAGCAAATGGAAATGATCGAAAGGCCACATGCATGTACCGAGAAAAGTAACCCGAATGACGATGGATAGAACGAGGAAGTCCTGTTGTATGGCTGGCTCGCTCAATGTACGAGGTCTTTATAATTAAGGTTCCGTTTTGACATGGCCATAAAAAAAACTACTGGACCAAAAGCTATAATACTTGGTAATATTATGCAAGAGGGCATGGGAGGTTCATACCCACCAAAAAAAATTAGTTCAAAAGGTCACCACCAGCTTGCAATGGCGCTCTATGCAATATTCGTATACGAAATTAGACACGAAGACACAGGTTAACAAGTCTTTCATCGTTACTAAAATTAGTTACATGTTGAATGTGGTCTCCACCATTTACTGAAAGCAGATTACACCGGATTACTGCTTTCTCAACTGTAGCTCGTAGCATATCAGGAGGAATGTTGCGCACCTGTCGGCGTAACGCATCTTTCAGTTCTGCTAAATTCCTGACGCTATCACCATAAACAGTGGCTTTGAGGTAACCCCAGAGCCAGAAGTCACACGGGTTGATATCTGGTGACCGGGGTGGCCAAGAAAGGGGGAAGTTTCGGCATATAATCCGTTCATCTGTAAAATGTTACTGAAGTAACTGTTTGACACATGTACCCATATGAGGTGGAGCCCCATCCTGCATAAAAATCGTTGCTGAAGTTCTGGTATCACATAACTTCATAGCATCGACGCCATGCGATCAGCAGTCCATCTTTCGAGTCCATACCACGAGTCACGAGTCCATCTCTCGACTGCTCTTCAAAAAATACGGTCCAATTATGACTTGCTGTAATACCACACCACACGGTAACTTCAGGAGAATGCAATGGAATTTGGTTGGGAACACGAGGGGGACTGGTGGCCCAAATCCTGCAGTTATGGGTGCTGACATCCCCATTCAGGTAAAAATGGGCCTCGTCCGTCCACAAAATGTTCCATGGCAAATGCTCGTCCACCTTCATCCGTGCAAGAAATTGCAATGGGAAGGTTTCTCTACGAGGAAGATCGTTAGGTTCGAATTGTTGGACAAGGTGGATTTTGTATAGGTAGTACCGCAACACTTTACGTACGATCTTGTACACCGTACTCAGTGGTAAGTCTATTCGACGTGCAACAGCACTTACGCTGCACGCCCCTTTGAGGTTTTCATTTTTGCTTCCTTTACGGCTACTGAAACAGCCTCCACGGTTGCCTCAGAGACGGGTTTCCTTCCTCGGCCAGGTGCTACCGATAACAAACCTGCGGCTTCAAACTTTGTCATCATCTTCTTCAAACTCTTGAGGTATCATTGGCCCCCGACGTACATGTATTCATCGAACGGTACGATAATGTTGCAAAGTCTGCCGTACATTGCTATTGCATTCATAATAACATTTAACCAGAAACGCACGGTCTTGCATGGTAACAGGCATCGTCGACTAGTAACAAATGAGGCGTACTGAAAACAAGGCTTCCTTTCTTATTTCTGAAAACCAAATGACTTTTAAAGCGCATGTGCATAAACCACATTGTTAACCTGTGACTTCATGTCTAATTTTATATATGAATATTGCATAGAGCGCCCTTCCATGCTGGTGGTGACCTTTTGAACTAATTTTTTGGTGGGTATGAACTTCCCATGCCCCCTCTTGTACAATATTACCTAGTAATATAGCTTTTGGTCCAGTAGTTTTTTTTATGGCCATGTCAAAATGGAGCTTTAATTATAAAGACCTTGTACAGTTAACCAAAGGAAATAATCCATACGAGTTTAATACTTAATATTACATTTCATGCTTCTGTGTTGTTTAAATAGCTTTTTTAATTACGAGGGGCGATTGATAAATAAGGTCTCCATGGCTGTAACTTTTTTTTTGTTAAACGATTTTCAAAATTCTTTTTGTGTTATATACTCACATTTGTCCTCTATGTAATGCACTGTTCACTTTTCGACATAGCCCCCATCCCTTTCCACGCGTTGGCGCAATGCTTGGAAAGGAATGGGGACTATGTGGAAAAGTGAATAGTGCTTTACATAGAGGACAAACGTGAGTATAAGACACAAAAAGAATTTTGAAAATCGGTTAACATTAAAAAAGTTACAGCTACTGAGACCTTATTTATCAATCGCCCCTGGTATAATTATATAAATTGAATAATCTTAATAATGTTAACTCTAAATGTAATATTAAATTATCAAAAATAATTTAATATTGAAACGGTAAAACTTAGAGTAAAATTCAAGTGTGGATTATTTCCCTTTGATGACTGTACTTAAACCCCCTTGACTTTTACTTGTGGGGACACTTCAGAAATGTTGTGAATGTGAATGCGGAGCCATTTCCTTATGTGGAGATACTCGGAGAGCATGTCAGTGCAGCTTGTCACGCTATTTGGGCCAGTGCGACAATTCATTGAGTCTCAAGAAGGCCAAATCGAATGTTTATTCATTAACTGCCACGGTCATCTCATATTCTAAAGTAATTGCTATAATATAGACAAACGGTCCATTTCAGGATATACATTGGCGGAAAAAAAAATCCCAACACCACGAAGGACTTGTGCTAGATGAATAAAATTTGGACAGTATATTCAGCTATGATATTTATTCAATTGATTCAAGTTTCAAGGTTACAACTTATAGGGGGCGCCACCAGCGCTACCCAGTACATGGTGAAAAGCACGGATTTCAGTACCCTCTGTAGTCGCCGCGCTGGTCTATGCAAGCCTGCACACGTGCATGCATATGGTCTTAGAGATGCCGATTGTCATTTTGTGGTAATGGCATTCCATGCCTGTTGTACCTGGATGGTCAGATCAGCGACAGTTGTTGCTGGTTGTGGAAGAGCCCTCACACGGCGTCCGACCATGTCCCAGACGTTCTCGATGGGCGACAGATCTGGTCATCGTGCTGGCCATGGTAGGATGTGGACACCCTGAAGGGCACGTTGGGTTGCAGCGGCAGTGTGGGGTCGAGCGTTATCCTGTTGGAACAGCCCCTCTGGCATACCAGCTATGAATGGCAGCACAATGGGTTCAACAACCATCCGAATGTAAACATTTGCCGTTATGGTGACTGGGATAACCACCAGGGGTCCTGCTGTCGTAGGAAATCCCTCCCCATACCATAACGCCAGGGGTGGGGCCAGTATGCCGACGACGGATACAGCTCGGTAACAGGACTTCCCCACTCCACCTCTTGACCCTTGTGCGACCATCACTCTGACCCAGACTACAACGAATTCCTCCGTGAAGACCACAGACCTCCATTCTGCCCTCCAAGTCGCTCTGGCTGGACACCAATGAAGACGTGCTGCACGGTGTTGAGGGGTAAGAGGCAAACATGCCACAGGGCGCCTGGAGTGGAGGTTCCTGGCCAGGAAACGGTTCCGAATTGTGCGTGGGGTGACGTTGGATGCCACAGCAGCCCGAATGTCCGCTGCAGATGCTGTCCGATTTGCAACAGCTATCCTACAGATGCGCCGGTCAACCCTGTCTCCAGTGGCCGGGGGTCTTTCAGATCCTGATCTCCTGGTAATCCTGCCTTCCCTGGACCATTGCTGCTAATAGTTGTACACAGTGGTAACGACTCGACCCACGCGTTCTGCAATAGCACAGAACGTAAGTCCACCCACGTCCTCGTTCGACTTGGGTTAGCTGTCCATATTCACCTCGCGGTCGCCTTCGTGGCATGTTTTACGTACTCCACAGTATCACACGCGTCCACAAGTGTCTGAAGTGACACAGACGCGCGTCTGATCTTCTTTATATCTGTCATTGGAATATCATATTTGCATGTACAGGGTGGCGCTGGTGGCGCCCCCTATAAGTTGTAACCTTGAAACTTGAATCAATTGAATAAATACCATAGCTGAATATACTGGTGTTGGGATATTTATCTAGCACAAGTCCTTCGTGGTTTTTTTTCCCGCCAGTGTATTTTAATATGAGATTTTTGTTTCTTTTCTGTTCAGGAATCCCCTCCTGAAGTTTGTCCTGTAGTATTAATTCACCCTGTATAATAGACAAGGATTTTTCAATTCAAATAGGTTTGATTTTAGCCGATATCGGGGTTGACCACACCGTATCCATAAAAGATTTGTACCCTATCAGTATATAATGAGTCGAGTCACATTGATGTAAGCTTCTCCTATTTGTGATGTCAGCGTTAAATAACCAATCGCAGAGGGCACTAAATAAATGACAAGAAATAAATGACATGCCATCAGCAGATTGGGTGAATATATACGGTGTGCTGTAGTTATTCGAAAAGGTTTCGGCACCGGAAAGTTTATGCAAGATCTCGTGAAGATTATGGTGCAGAAGTTGAAGAACCATAGCAACGACCTGTTGGCGGGAATACTGAAAAACTCGATGGAAACGAAGTGGCATACGGAATAATGAAAACCGACGCTTATTCTTGATGTCAATTTTAATGTGGAAGACCTCTTGAGTTAGTCAGGCTTCTTACCTACCTCAGTATATTTTATTTGGTATTTATTCTGGAAGGGTGAGTTTTGTGAAGGTACTGCTTCCGTCTCACCTAAATAAATGTACATACAGTGCTCGACTGTCGATTGTCGCATCCGAAAAACATTTAAAAGCAGAAATGCAGGGAAGCGAGCGGTTTATCAGAAGTACAAAAAGAAATTATTATTAGCGGCCAAGGGTGGGTGGCATTTCAGAAACTGCGGATTTTGTGAACTGTTAGTGGCGAGGCGGGACCTTAAAGTGGATTTATGGGTCGACAAACACTTGCTCAGTAAACAATAAAAGATTTTATTAATGACAGTGAAAAGAAACTAGTACACAAAACGTGTCCCATGGTTAAATATGGTTGAAGTTAAAATTATACGCTAACAAAACAAAAAAATGAATTCAAGTACTCACAGAGTCTCGCACAAGCATTCGTACAAAAATGAATAAATTACTCAGTGGAACAGGAGTACAGCGGCTGAGCCGTGGTGTGTCGCGATGCACAGTTAACAGCCTAGATGCATGTTTCTGCAGATGAAATATTCGGGTATGGAGAAAAATAGCAGAGATTGTACCGTCCGAACTAAATAGGCTTCGTGGCCATTTGGTTAGAGGAGAGACGAGGAGAGAGCCAATAAGAAAGAGAGAATGTGAAGGGGAGACTTGAAAAGGAGGAGACAGAGAGAAAGAGAGAGCTAATTTCGTTTTTGATGACGAAGGACGAAAATCCAGGGAATTTTTTGTAACCCTTCCCCCTCCCCCCAGTTTCAGAATAACGTACACCTCAGAATAACGTACAAATTTCCAGGTCCCTTGAAGTACGTTGTAACGGGGTTTTACTGTACCAGTTTCCTGCACATTTTTCGCCAAACTTTCATGATTTTTACTGAAAGTCACCCAAATGGTGAAACTGCAAACAAACGAGCGACGGGTCGAAATAAACATTGACATGCATGAAACGTGGGGACCACGTCGACAAACTCGTAATTGCAATTCCGGAGGTACAATCTTAAGGCTGGAGCAATAAGAAAGAAATTATTAGCAAAGTAAGTGGCTGCCATAGCTGACAAGAGAAGAGAGGCGGCAGAAAATAAGCAGGAGAAAAGATGGAGAGAGAATGTTCTACGCAATAAAAAAAAATAAAACACTGTTTGCGCAATAATTTTATCAACAGATAGTATAACACCTCGTGACCGAGTTAATTAGTTGCGAGGGAAAAAATCTCCACACAAGACAAGAACACGCATCACGCGCGTTCGAAAAAAAAATATTTCTGACAACACTGGTCCACGTGCCACAAGAATGACTTACTTAATTCTAAATACAAACTATCAATAAAGATAACATTTGGAATGAATAAAAAAATATTATCATCCACCACGAGATTTAATGGATAAATTGCGATTTCCCGAACAAATCCCCCTCGTAATTAGCTTCGGAGCAGACTAAAAAAAAATCTTCAACATTTACTATGGTGAAGTCTCTGCATTTACTGGTCTCACTTGTTTGATATAAATAGTTACACTGAGCTCAGTAAGATATTAGAAAAATATGTAGATTACTACAAACTAGCAAAAAATATTTAAAATTGTCAATAGAGTTAAAAATGCCATGCCGAAACTTTTCAGTCATTAAGTAAGCATTACAAAAAACAGATTGTACTATAAAAGATACGTCTGGGCGTTTTGAACCCCTTTTATCCCGCCTAATGTAATGCGCACAAAAAAAAACTAACAAATTTGTCTAAATATAAAAATTATACTTATATATACTTACGAAAAACGAACTAATTGACATTACTCTCCCGCTGGGAAAAAGACAAGTGGTCCCAAATCTTATGTAATGAGGGCGCAGGTATTAGGTTTGGTGAATACATCTGCCGGCATGTCAGAGGACGGACAGTAGGTGAGTACAACATTCTGGAGAACGGCAAGGGCTGACGAGATTTAGGTTTTAGACGTGGAGCACGTACGTTTGTTGCTGGATGCTGAAGAAAACCGCTTAGAAGGGCAAACAGACCTGACATGCCGTCGGCCACCACAATTGTAACAGGTTACCCCAGAGCGCTGTTGGGTACCAGAGGGAAAAGGTGGCACCCGAGCAGGCGTTGTAGCGACGCAAGAGGCAACACCAGAAGAGCGTCCACGTGAATTATCATTGAACACAACGCTCAACTGACTATGAAAACTTCAAAGGTGTCACGATCGTTCGTGACAGATAGGCAGAAAGACAAAAGCGTGAAATCGAAACTGGAGCTCAAAGAGCGCGAGACAGTAACGGCAGCTATTGGCGGTGAGCGCGCGAATATCATCAAGCCTTGTACGCGCTCCAAGAAAAAGCGTCGTAAACGCGCTACCAAAGCAAGCGGCGTGAGCGCTTTTGAAAAAGAAGGCGCGCGTTTTAAGTGTAGAGGGAGAGTCGAGAGAGGAGCATGAAGGAAGGAAGTAAGGAGGTGAAACTCTAACTATTTCTGTATTACGTATTTTGGACTTCCGTTTATGTGGCGACATCTGCCCAACGGTCCGTGAACTAAACTACCCATAATGCACTACCCATTAAACAGTTGACTATTCATTTCATGTTTTCTTTCTCCAATTGCTTTTCAATAATTGCGAGGGAAAATTTTATTTTTAATTTTAAACTTATTATCCTTAATTTTTTCCCTTCAATATTAAAAGAGATTTCATTAGTTCAGTTTATTAACGCGAAAATAGAAATTATAAAAAAGAAGTTATTTAATTGAAAAATTTAATTAAAAAAAATATATGTGTAAATAAAAAAAAACAAAAACAATTTCACTTCAAACAAATCCAATTTATTAAAGTAAGGACGTAAAAAATTTACATATTACTATTACAAGAACAGTGCTAAAAATATTACAAGCTAAGTTGATTGTAATTGTTGGTTATGATTGTTGGCTATTGTATATTAGCTTCATCACCTTTATATCAATTGTTAAATTCTTATTTCAATTGTTTTCAACATTCAAATATTTAATCAACTGATGAGAAAAAAATTCTCGAAAACGTTTTTATATGAAATTTATCCCAAAAATATGGATCAACCCTTCAAAATTTCATCTGTACTTCAAGATTATCGTTTTCCACTATCAACATTATCTGCACAAGAACTTCATCTACATCCTCAATAGACTGGTTTTATTTCTACCATCAACAACATCTTCAATAGACTACATCCTTGAGTTTTCTTTCATCTCCCAAGTTTCTTCAAGATTGGTGACTTTAATTTTAATTTTGTTTTTATTATTTCACTATTTTCCCCATTATAAGGAGACTAAATTCATTTTAAATTTAAAATAATTAAGATAATTAGGCATTAATGAAAATAATTTGCTAAACATTAATACAAAATACATATGCAAAAAAGATTAATAATTAAGGGAAATAATTCTGTAATACAGACAAATACGTCGAACATGCTTGGACTATATTTTGACAATAGTTTCAAGCAAATTATGTTCCTAAGTATGTTTTTATTGAATTATAAAAACAAATGGAATCAATGTTATTTTATTAATTGGTGGTTTGGACAGAAACACTAAAAAAATTAACTTTTTAATATTTCTGAATAAAATTCTCATTAACATTATTTCCAAATTTCCTAAACTCCATATTAAGACTTTACTTTCCAGTATGTCCTTAAAGTCATAAACAAATGAAGTTCTAATTTAACATAATCTGATCATAGATTAAAATAATTTACACTGGATATTAAAAATAATTCAATTTTTCTTTAACCCATTGATTATAGGAAATAGTGAAAATTTTTGATATTGAAGGTTTCACACACATATATGAATTACATTTGTGTTAATATGCCAAATCTGCAGATTCACTAATTGCTTTAAAATGAGTTAAGACTTCTTGTGGAAGTCCATATTATCTTCCTGACATGTCAAAACTTTTTGGCTTTCTTCACAGTTGTGATGAACTAAGAATTTCTTAGCCATGTAGCCAGAGATATAGTAAACTACACTGGCTTTTTCTACATTAATTTCACCCCCCCCCCCCACCTCAGCAGCATCCTTAGTTGATGTAACAACTATGGGATGTTCTTTGCACATAATGAAATCTCTTATGTTAAATATTCCTGATAATCTTCAGGATTTGTGGATGGTGATAATTTGGTTTTGTTTACAAGAAGTGTTTCAAGGAATTATTTAATTGGGAAACTGACAGATATAAACTGCCTCCTCCTTTTTGGTAAATTGTGGATATAATATTTTCTAAAAATCTCGATTGAAATGCCTTGTGATAATTTTTACATTTAATCCAGTTCTATTGTTTTCAACAATTGTGTCTAAGGATGCATCTCCACTTGCAAAAAAGTAACCAACTGATTGCTTCCAATCCTTTGTAAGGCCTCTGATCATGATCAGCAAGTTCACTAATTCTTTCATTATAATCAAAATTTTCAAAACTAATTATTAAGTCTTTTATTCTTATGTAACTTAAATTGATAGTCAATTTCATTTAATCATATACAATACAGATCAGCTTTTCACTCTTTTCCATTTGGCTAGCATTAATTCGTAAATTTTAAATAACCTTTTTTATTAATTAAGTGCATGTTATGTACCCATGATTGCAGACACCAAACAATGGGTCAGGTTAGAGTTTATCTTCTCTATAAACATGTAAGCATGAAAATAGAGTCGAAGAGCAAAGCTCTTTTCTACAATTTGCCAACATATCCCTTGTTTCTTAATTTTTTTATGCCATCTTAAATTGAGTGATAAGTAATTGTAAATAAATAGAAATAAACCTCTGGGGCGTGGTTACCTACAGTATGAAGAAACAGGAGTCAAGTGGAACCAATAAAAAATCAACTTTTTGTGGTCAAGTGAATCTTGTATTTCCTGTTTCTTCAAATTAATTCTAAACTTTTACAGCATATAACTTTAGAAACATGAGTGATCTCTACAACACAGATCATCTCTGAAGTGGGAGTTTTCAAAATTGATTTTAGTTTTTTCAAATCAAATTGTGATCTATACAACCTCTTCTTTGTCGATTTTAATGAATAAATATCAGATAATTTCTTCTTTTGTACACTGGATGTTGGACAGCTGGGTTTCTGTGCATTAATGGATCTGAGGCAGGCACTCGCTCTTCGTGCTGCTCTGGAGAATAAGAATTTATTATTCAGTTGTTATATTTTATTTGGAGTGATAATATGAATTATTTCTTTACTTAATATCTACTATTTATAGATAGACAACGCTAAAAATAATAAAGGCATGAATATGGAATAGCATTTACCTTGAAAATTAGTATTACACATGATTTCTGGGTTCTTGTTCTAAATGCAGCTCTTCAAAATTATCATTACAAGGTCCTGTGAATTTTTTTATAGATATTAATTTAATTTGTAAAAAATATTTAAAATTGTTTTTTATCTAGGAAAAATATAATGAAGGAAATGTTAAATCATTTGAGTTTAATCATCGCTTAATAATAATCACTTCGCTTTTATTCAAATTCATGTTTTATAATTTTAACAGGTATTCATCCCTATATAAAGCGATTGTCTGTTTAGGGAACATTTTTTTTTATCTCCACCTTCCTTCCAATAGGATTTTTATCACGGAAGTGCTGATTTTTTCTCTCTTGCTATTTTATTTTATCAATAGCTAATGTGCGCGAGTAGGTGAAATAAACATATCAGAGTTAAGTTAACAAATGCAAGGACTTTATGATCCTCATTCTTCCCTAATGTCCTTCACCAAAAACTTTATCGTTTCTAAAAAAATAAATTCGCGTTATATTTATAAGCGAAGTTCGAAATTGCGATAATACTTCTTTAAAAGGCGATTAATTTCTATTATCTGACCAAAATCGCAAGCAGGCGAAAAAGTATATTTCGCAAGCATCATTATTTTTTGAAAATAGGCGAAGCGCGCATTCCCTTAACTGTTTATGAAAACAAATTCAAACTTATCAAGTAAACATTTATTCGCCATGCAAATTTTTAATGAAGTAAAGTTCCTTAAATATTAAGCACGAAACTAACTAAACAGATTTTGAAGTTCTGATTTTGCGTAAATTAAACTCAGTAAATTTAATATTAAAAAATATAAATTTTAAAAGCATTATTTACCTTGTTGTGACAAGTTGCATTTTGGACGAAGCCTCACACATGTTCCTCCAGTTCTTAATTTTCTTTCTAACATTTCATTAAAATAATAATTTCAGTTAAAATTTATACTATTCGAATGCAGTTTTCTGTAATGATGTGAACAATTATTGCCGAACTTCTATCTTTGATCCCTGAAAGCATATGAAAGTTATGAAGCCCGTGACATGTAGGAAAGACTCGATTCTCTTTTCCGTTATTTCTCATTTAAGTGTTTCGAACATGCCTATTTTAGCGCTTCAGATTCGCATCGAATAACTCTCGGACCGTTAGTGCGAGGGCGCGCCAAAC
>JAHWFO010010653.1:1220059-1245127 GCA_023313115.1 Rhysida immarginata
GAATTCATCGTTCACTGATTATTTGTTAGTAGAAAATAGTTACAATATTCATATAAGAGATCGAAGTTACGGCGAACGCGGTGGAGGCGTGCTAACGATTTTTCATCCGTCAATTAAGGTTATTTCTGTAGATTTTGCTTCTTCATCTAATCAAATATATTGTCATCTTTCCCGTGTGGAGTTATCTGGCTGTAGTAATAGTCAAAAGAAATATTTGTATTTTTATTATTAATTTTTTTGTTTTTATTAATTTTACGATTTTCCCCATTAAAAGGAGACTGAACTCATTTAAATTTAAATTAAATATTTGTATTTATTTAATATCTATATCCCTCCAGGGATAACTAATCCCATTTTTGAGGCCTTCATTAATAATATCATTGATTTTAGGGTGCAGCATAATGATGGTGAGTACTTGCTTCTGGGGGACTTTAATTTTTATAATTGTATAGAGAACTATTCTTTTTATCACAAATTTAGGAAGCAAATTATGGATGAAGCATGTACTGTAATATGATTACAATGACGTTTTGAATAACCACAATAGGACCTTGGATAAAGCTCTTTCTTAATGTTGAGTATAGTGACTTTGAATTGGTCAGAGCAGATATATATCATCCACCGCTCCTTACTGATATTCCGTTAATATATTGATAGCTATTTCTATACCAAGGCCCTATAGGGTAAATTTTAGAGCGGGTGATTATGGAAGTATATATAATTATTTTGCAAACTTAAATTGGTCTTCCTTCTTTGAATCAAATGATCCATCTGAAATGTTAGAATGTTTGAATAATAAAATAATCAATGCTATAAATCTATATGTCCCCCCATATGTAAATGTATGTAATCAGAGGAGATGTTGTTTCCCCTATTGGATATCAACGACTTCCATTCATTATTGGAATAGACGACAAATCTTTCATCGACGTTGGAAGCGAACGAGTAGTGAGCATGCTTATTCTAGGTTTTCAGAATTTCGACGGTTGTTTAAGCAGACGTTTGGAAGGGATAGAAATGCTTATTATAAATCGATTGAAAAACTACTTGCTAAGGAGCCAAAAAAGTTTTGGAAAGTTGCCAACGATCTGTTAGGGCATAAGAAGATAAATGTAATTGATAATTATCTGGATAATGTTGGCAATCTCAACGCTATTAGTAGAATACCCGTCGCTCTACGCGCATACTAATGAGGTGGGCGTGGCTTATTTGATCCAATTAAAGTCCTCCCCTCCCTTAATTTGGGGCGTTGGTCATTTAATGTGGGTGTGGTCATTTAATTCGGGCGTTGGTCATTTAATGTGGGCGTTGGTTAATGAATTTGGGTGTTGGTTAATTAATTAGGGTGTTGGTTGATTAATTAGGGCGCTGGCTAATTAATTTGGGCGGTGGCCTTTTATTTGGGCGTTGGTCTTTTATTTGGGTGGGGGCCTGGAATAAAATTAATTTTATCATCCTCTGCTAAGCACCAGCGTGGGGGGTTAGAGGGGTCCTAATGCTCTCAGCAAAAGCCACTTGGGTGATTCTGGCTTACAAGTAAACACCAGTCGATTCCCTTATATACCATACTTTTCGGCTATCGGGTTCAGTACTGGCGCCCCTCGATTTTTGATTACCTAATTACTAATTCGCTATTGTTTCTAGGGTAACCAAATTTTTTCCAAGCTCTTTTTACAATTTTTCTAAATAATACGACTACTGTTTCAAGCTGTTTTGTTTTTTAATTTTCAACTAATGGATACATTGTTTCAATTGATGGGTGTGCAGCTAAGGTGGGGCTAATACTGTCTAAAAGGTTGGGCCTGTACAACCATATACCTGTTTATAAATAAATAAATAAATACAGATGTGTTCTTTACATAACTTAATTTAAATTTTTGTCATGGATGAGGCATTTTCTAACCCCGCTAATGCGGCAGGTTTTGGTGGCGTGAGAGGTTTTAGCTAAACAAACAAATCATTCTGAAAAAGAGACAGGTGAATGGTTAAGGGGCGTGAGAGCTTATACGCTGCATAAACCGGTGCGTCATCATTACCCCCGTAATCGAATGCGTGTATATGCGCCATTTGAACAATTTCAAGTGGACTTGGTTGATCTAACCAGTTTGTCAAAACAGAACGATGGTTATAAATTTCTACTTACCTGCATCGACGTTTTCTCGCGCTATGCGTGGGTCATTCCTCTAAAAACGAAGAGGGGACTCGAGCTTCAGAAAGCATTTCAAAAAATTTTCACACTCGACAGTGTTCCTGTAAAAGAGAACAGCGATAAAGGGAAGGAGTTTTTAAACAAACACGTTCAAGATTATTTTAAAGAACTCAACATCGATTTCTTCACCACAGAATCAGATTTGAAAGCCGTTACGATCGAACGATTCAACCGTACGTTAAAAACGAGGATGTTTAAGTTTTTTACATTTACCAACAAACACAGATACATAGACGTCTTACCGGATCTCGTGTTAAGCTACAACCAACGCAATCACAGAGCCCTGGGTATGGCACCAGCTGATGTCAATGAACGAAATGCCCCAGCTCTATGGCTGAAACAACAGAGTTATTATACAGCAGCAACACAAACAAAGCCGAGGTTGCAAGTCGGTGATTACGTACGTATTTCGAAACTGAAAAACATATTTGATAAAGGTTATCTTTCAAACTGGACAGAGGAGGTGTTTGAGGTTTCAAAAATCATTTATAGAAAACCTGTCGTGCATAAAATTAAAGATTACGAGGGTAGCGAGGTCTCAGGTGTATTCTACGACCAGGAGTTACAAAAGGTGAAAAAACCCGAAGTTTTTAACATTGAACAGATTATACGCCGGCGTACGAGGCGTGGTGTTCGCGAAGCTTTTGTGAAATGGCAAGGTTACCCAGTCAGTATGAACAGCTGGGTGCGAGAGAGTGATCTTTTAAATGCTTGACAAGAGGCGATTGACAGCAGATGGGGCCGAGTACAGCCATCATGTATGAAGACACGGATTTTTATGTTACGCTACCATCAAATACACCTAGGGGTGATCAAATTCATTCCAATACAACAGCTCATTTTATCACAAGACTGCCGAGGACGCTGCGTTTCCAAGGACGATGGGAGGTTGGTTTATCGGAAACACATTTCCCTGCCGTCTTCAAGAACATTACGACTGTAAACAACACTTTCGAAATAGGTTTCAAGACTGATCACATAGATGAACAAATCGATTTCAGCATTGTTTCACCAGTAAGAACTCCGACATTCCAGACTTTCATAATCGAAGTTGAATTGGTGTTACAAGCCTATTTGAAAGATGCTCTCATTTACCATAACCCTTCTTTAGATCTCAATGTCATCATGAGTTTGCCTCTGAATGTCGGGATTCGCTTTAACACGCCCGAATTCTGTAATTTGTTCAATGTTTCGCCAAACATTTTCTACGAGGACCGTTTCTCTCTAACTCCGAATTACAACGGGCCGTTTAAGTGGGTATCCGATTTTTCTGTTACGTTTAGGCATCCCAAGTCGGCACCTCTTTATCAAAAAATTTTTGAATTTAAGAGTACCAAACTGCAAAATAGGGAAGCCGCAATTGATTTTCTAAAAGCTAGTTTTAGAAAGGCGGGCATCGAGACAAAGATTGTTGATGATCTCGTATTGTTTACGGGGTCCTCAACGCAGTTCATCGAATTCCCAGCCGCTGTCAACAATGGATTTATACCGGCTAGGTTTCTGAACAAGAAATTGAAAACACCTATTACTATGCCCTTAAACGACACAGATGACGGTTTTATCAGCTGTGTTATTTTTGATCCGCCTGACACTCCAGAACGATACATCTTAAAAATTCCCGAGGGGTATTATGATAGCCGTAACGATGTTGTCGAGGCGCTCGTTAAGTTGATTCCATTGAAAGAACAGACTTTTTACAAAATCAATCTCACACCTAACAAATGTTTTCATTTCAAATGCGCAGAAGGTCGCTATATCAGTTTTAGTGAGGGTTTATGTTACACATTGGGTTTACAGGCTGAACTAGCCGACCTAGAACTCGTTATCGGCGAGGGTTCAATCCCGATAGATCTTACGCGTGGCATACATGGTTTTTATCTGTATACAGACATCATACAACCGCAGGTCGTGGGTAACACATTCGCTCCGCTCCTACGAATCATACCCGTTTCACATGCCAGACGAGAAGTGATTTATCAGACTTTTCATTCACCCGACTACTTTCCCTTAAGTAAAAACGTCACTGACGCGATTGAAATCGCGGTTCATTCCGACCACGGTGATTTACTTGCGTTTTTAACAGGTAAAACCATAGTGAAATTACATTTTCGTAAGAAACAGCTGTAGTGCGAGGTTGATTTATTTTTTCTCTCCTACTCGATTACTTCAAGATGCATATCCCCTATCAGCCGAGCCAGGAAGTAATATCGCGTTACTATTTAAACCAGAGAGGGAATGGTTTACCTGTGTTTAGAGGGTCGGTTTTCCAGAGAGGCAATGGGATTGGTTCGGTGATTTCAAATCTGTTTCGTTTGGCAACACCTTTACTCAAATCCGTGGGCAAGATTCTCGGTCGGCATGCCCTAAAGGGCGGTGTTTCCGTTTTTAACGATGTGATACATGGTCAAAATTTTAAACAGTCGCTGTCATCACGTATGAAAGAAGCTGGAGGTAATGCCCTGCAGGAAATGGGTGCTAGAGTTCAGAGAGGTAGAGGTCGTGTTAAAAGACGAAATTCGGCATTCCCTACTCATTCACATGTAAAAAGACCCAGAGGCAACAGCGTTGAGAGCTTTCTAAAGAGTGAATACAGACAAAGAAGTCGAGTGCAGCGTTCAAAAAAGCTGAAAAACGGGCAGAAGAAACAGAAGAAGAAGAGGAAGAAACAGAAGAAATCGACAAAAACACAGACAAAACTACGTTCTAAGCCGATTTTAAACATACGTCCTTTATCATCAGTTTTCGCCTAATACATATGTAATCATGGCATCAATGATACACCAGCTGAGCACTGAATGTCTCAACAGCGATCTCGACATTTTTTCTATACCTCACACGAGTGGCCAACAGGAAAAGCGGCACGTCACGGGGTACCAGCCAACAGCCATCATCAGCCAAGACGGGCCTATTGAATTCTACGTACCTGGTTTGGCAGATTTTTACACGGATCTCGATCAATCTACATTAAACTTAGAAGTCGTTATCAACAAAGGGGACGGGCCGTTACCAGCTGTTGATAAAACAGGGCCTGTGAACCTTTTCTTACATTCGCTATTCTCACAAGTCGATTGCTATCTAGGTGATACGTTAGTTAGTCATAGTAATAACTTATATCCGTACAGAGCTTATTTTGAAACTCTTTTGAACTATGGACAGACTTCTAAACAAAGTCAACTCACAACAGCCGGGTATTGTAAAGACACGAGCGGTAAAATGGACAATGCTGACGATGCAAACAATGGGTTTAAGTTACGTAAAAGACTCGCACGAAACGGCGTTTACTACATGGAAGGCCCGCTCCATTTAGACATCTTTCGGCAGGGTCGATTGTTACTAAACTCTACGGATTTTCGTCTGAGGCTTTACAGAAGTAAACCCTCCTTTGCTCTGATGTCTGACGTAGCTAACCCAAATTATCAGATTACAATCCGAAAAGCAACGCTGAATGTCGAGAGAGTTAAAGTTAACACAGCCACGTTATTAGCACATGCAAAGACTCTGCACACCACTAACGCGTTTTATCCTATCGGTCGGGTTGAAATGAGGTCCGTGAGTATTGCTACGGGTACTAGAAATCACGTCATACAGAACTTAATTACGGGTCAGATTCCCTCGCGGTTGATTTTTGCATTTACATCGAGTGAAGCCCAGAATGGTTCTTTTACTTCGAATCCATTCAACTTTCAACATTTCAATCTATCTTTCTTCTCCCTCTCATTGGATACTCATGCAATACCTCTAAACCCTCTGACGCCGAATTTTTCCTCTGGGTCATACTTGAGAGAGTTTGTTCATTCCATGAAAGCACTGGGGATTTGGAAAGAAGACAGAGATGTTGACATCAGTCAGTTCGATTACGGTTCTGGTTACACATTTCTGGCCTTTGATCTTTCGGGGGATAGGAATTATTATACAGATAGATATAACCTTATACGTAACGGTACGTTAAGTGTTGAAGTTCAGTTTTCCGAACCTTTAGCAAATTCGGTGAATCTGATTGCTTATTGTCAATATCAGAATCTCTTGGAAATCAATAAAGACAGAACCGTGAGCTTCGATTTCACAAATTAAGATCGATGGATGGATACGCAAGAGCTATGGAGGGCTCTCGAGAGAGATCCATTCACATGTACTATGGCAAGAGGTGTTTTCCCGGCGGACTTGATGCTTCAACTCAAACCTCTGCACCCTGCTTTACTCATTGCTAATACGGATGATTCCAGCAAGCCAGGCTCGCACTGGGTGGCTTTTTTTATACCGTCCTGCAAACAAGCATACATCTTTGATTCTTTCGGAATGTTTCCTCAACCGCAATTCCACCAGTTCATGCTTATGCACTCGGAAAAATGGATCTACAACACGAGAATAGTGCAACATCAGACGTCTGACACATGCGGTCATCACTGTCTACATTACCTGAAATTAGCAGCCAGAGGTTATTCTACGGCAGACATCTTGAACAACACTTATACAAACGAACTGCTTTTGAACGACTTACTCGTGAAATGCGAAATCATTCAAGACGAATATACTAGCAACTCTGAATTTAATATCTGCCAAAAGGCCAAATGGAACCAATGTTGCAAGCCTTTAAATGACTCTGTTTAATTATTCTAATTATTATTATCTGTTTTATTCAATTTCTGTATATTCATTTTGTTCAAATAAACTTTTTTTTTGTATTCAGCTTGAATTTGTGTTTGTTTGTGGTTACTTTTAATAAATAAATAAATAAATAAATTACACAATAAAACGGTTTTCATACATTGAATTACATTTTTATTCAATTTTAATTTTTTTTTTTTTTTACAGACGTTAAAATAAATTTTATCATTTGCAATACAACCTAATATTTTACGTTAAATTGTTATTTATCATAATGTAACCAGGGGAGTTTTGGCGTGTCAGATGCATGCGTCGGGCGGTACACGGGATTCACGATTAATTCTTCGGGAATGTCTACATGATGTATCACGTCGGTAAACAGGGTTCTCCCAGGTAGAGGTTTCTTCAGGTGAGGGATGGGTGATAATACGTCTTGTATTAAACTATTAATGTTCGATCCTCGTATTGATTTACCTCCGATGGACACAGTACCTTTTTTATTCCATGTGATAACATCAGGTCTCTTTCGTAGTGTGTCTATGATACGTGTACGTGGGGAAGGCTGCTCAACAGACAAACTCACTATGTTACCCGGCCGGCTGTCCTCGTCGTAGGCCTCCTCGAATCCGCTAGCCATGGCAATATCACGGTCGGTGAGGGTTTTTTCTTTTAAGTCTGCAGACGTACGAAAATCGGGTGAATAGACGAGTTGTTGCGGATACAGATATGTAGGTGTTTCTTGAAGGGATTGCGGTGACGGCGTTTGTGGTATTAAAGACGGGTTTGAAGATGGTTGAGGGTCGGTTTGGGTTGAAAGGCTTGTTCGTTTCGAATGTGCTTCACGACGTCTTGCTCTTAGATATTTTTGAAGTGTATTTAAATAAAGATCCATTTTCTGATGTACATTCAAATTTGATGCTTTTAAAATCTCATTGATTTGAGAATCCAACTGTTTATTACGTTTTTTTTCAACATCATTAACCACACTAGGTTCAACCTTAGTTTGACCATGTTCAACGGGGCGCGATGACACAGGGACGCTCTGGTTCGTAGCGTGAAGGAACCTTTGATATTCGTGAGCCGGTAGTAAACGTACTTTTGCATGTTCTTAACTAATTAATTTATTCAAAATAGGTGCAGCTACGCTTCCTAACAAAAGAGGTAGCAAGAATCCGTTCCCACGTTGGTTCAGATAAGTTTTCTTGGCCCTTAATGAAATTTTTTTATGGGCTAAACCTTTTATTTTCCGCAAATGTTGTTTAATAGGTGGTGTCCAGTGGACTCTACGATGTAGAATGTTATGACAGATCTCGCACAACGCTTTAACTTGATTAAGAGTGGCATGTTGCATTAATACTTTCCTATGCTGAGGAGACGAGTGTTTCAAAGCTCCTAGAAAATGACGATGTTTCACAACCAGAGGAATCATCGTTGTATCAACACCCTATTCAGCCGATTTTAAAATGACGTTCGGCGGTTTTAAACCCGCGCTTTATCCGCATAAACCACGATAGGTTTTTCGGGCGGAAAAATCTTACTACGCAATCTCAGTACATCAGGACAGCTCTGAGTTAAATCAAGCAGTAAATAACTATGGGGTTTCCGAGTGGCATCTTTAAAGGCTTCGATGAGTAAGCGTCCGTAACCTGTTTGCGAGGCCAAGGTGCGAATCTGGCCTACGTCTCTGGGTGACTTTAGTAGAAAGATGAACTGGGTGTTTAAACTTATTGTACGGATGATTTTCGAATGTGCAAAGAGGTTCTGAGTGATTAACAACACAGAGAAGTTGAGATGATGACTGTAGCGCGTGTAGATTTTCTCAACAAGGTCGTTGTTTTTCACCTCATTTAATAAGTCGTCTAAAATCAGTAAAGCCTGTTCAGGTATGCGTTCGTGTATCAATTTTTCATCCGGCACTCCAGCATGAAACGTAATGTTAGGTAGGTTCAGATTTTTAACAACCGGCGGGATTAAAGCTCCATAGCAGTAAATTATTTCCGTAGGCGGCGGATCCATCACTTCATCTCTATACTTCAACATTTGAGCTACTAAGATACTCTTGCCGGACCCAGAACTACCAGCGACAAGAGCCGAAAAGTATTGCGTAAATTTAACCGTTGCATTTATTTCCATGATTGAATGTTGAATGACGCAAATCTCTTTTAAACGCTCTTTATTTCAAAAGTCACAACTTACGTAATTCATACTCTACGCAATTATCCAAGGTACAGTTTATCACAAAAGGATTACAGGTAAGGATGTTTTTGGCATAGCCGGAATTGATCCATAGACGGTTTTACGAATGCGGGATTTCTCGCTAGACCGTTTTTACGAATGAGGGATTTCTCGCTAGACCGTTTTTACGATGGCGGAAATTCTCGCTAGACCGTTTTTACGATAGCGGAAATTCTCGCTAGACCGTTTTTACGATGACGGTATTTCTCTGTAGACGGTTTTCGCGGTGTCGATATTTGTCGTTAAAACGTTTTTATCTTATAAACCATGTATAACTCAAGAAATAATGGGTTTAATAACGGAAAAAGATAGGGCATGGAAAAAATGCAAGAAAAAATAATTATAATGATGAGAATATGAGTTATTATAGAAAATTATAAAACATCGTGAATGCCCAAATACGAAAATCAAAGAAAGAGTATTTTATGAAAAACTTTCAAAAAAATGAAAAGAATATTAAAGAAACATGGAGATCAGTTAATAATTTAGTGGAAAAAAATAATTAAACTTCAGAAAATGAGGATAAATTCACTGAAAAACATGTAGAAGGGTTTAATATTAACTTTCAAACACAAGTTAAGATCTTTATAGATGGAGTTAAGGATGAGAAATATGATGGAAGTAAAATTAAATCGTTACAAAATTCTTTTGTTTTGAATTCTGTGGAAGAAAAAGAAATTGATAAAATTATTGGATGTCTAAATATAAAAAAGTTTTCAGGAATTGATGGAATTAGAGCATGGTAAAATTTTTGTAAAACCTTTTATTCAATTGATTTGTACAATGTAATATTGAAAACAAATGAATGGCCGGAAAAGATGAAAATGTCAAAAGTTTGACCAATCTATAAGAAAGGTAAAAAGACAGATTAAAATAATTATCGACTAATATCTATACTTTCTATTATTACAAAAATTTTTGAACATTGGATTAAAATAATACTAGAATTTTGGGAAAAGAACAATATTTTTGGTAAAGAAATATATGGATACAAAAAAAAATCAACCCTAAGTTTATTAATGGAATTGACATAAAAACTAAACAAATCTTTTCTTTGTGGTGATAATTCAAAAGTTATTTTTATGGATTAAAGCCTATGATTTAGATAATCGTGATATTTTGTTTTTAAAATTAGAACAATATGGTATAAGAGGACAATGTTTAAATTTGTTGAAAAGAATGTATACTAATAAATGCAAAAAGTTAAGGTAATGATTCTGAAAGTTCAGTTTGTGAAATCACAAATGGTATTCCTCAAGGGTCAATATTAAGTCCAATAATGTTTAACATTTTTATAAATGATCTACCCAATTATGTCCCTAATGCACAATTTTATATATATGCAGATGATGTTGTTTTACTAACTATGCATAAAAATGAAGATAAAGTTTTAAGAAATACGCAGAAAAATTTAGCTCTAACAATTAAATGGATAAAGAATAATAAGATGAGTTTAAATCTGAATAAAACACATTTAATGAAATTTATAATTCCACATAAACAATATGATAATTTCTTGACGCAAAAGTTGTTTTTTCATAAAATGAAGTGTATGGAGAACATGAAGGATTGGAAAGATAATTTACAATGTCCAAAAATCCAAGAAGTTAAAAACATAAAATATTTGGGATTAGTTATCGATGCCAATCTATCATGCCAAGTTTTCTATTCACATTAATAATTTGGTGTCAAAATTATGCAAAATCTTATATTTGATGTTTTTTGTTATATTTTATATATTTTTTGAAAATTATTATATCATACACACTTTGAATCAAGAATACGCTATGGTCTGTTGGTTTATCATCATGATGCACAATTTTCAAAATTAAGAGACTTGCAAGATAGAATTATAAAATCAATGGTTGCTGGAAAAAAACAGCTTATAAAATACTTATAGAAAATTAGGAATACAAAATATTACAGATTTAATAGAATTTTTGATTATTACAGAAAAAAATGTTTTTCAAAAAATATTTTGTTAAAAGAGAAACTCAGTATGGTTTAAGAAGAGAATACAATTATATAGTACCAAAAATCTCTAACTTATTTGGTCCAAGAGAAAAAGAATATTACATCCCACAGATTTTTAACAGACTCCCAACATGGATAGAACGTTTAATAACATATAGAGCATTAAAAATTGTTTATTATTTTGGAAAAATTATTTGTGATTAGTATAATTATTGTTGTTATTTTGGAACTGTATTTGCATTTTGTATAAGGTTGAATTTGTGTTTGTACATTATTAATTTTTTTTTGTTCATGGTTATGAAGCTTTTTATCCTTATAATTCCATGCAAACTTTATAGTAGGCTTCGGGATTTGGGATATACATATGAAATGTTGAATTGTATAGAATTTTAAATAAATAAATAAATAAAATTATTATTATTATTATTATTTAACGCAATGGCATAATCTTATACCTTCTTTAGCATGTTACAAAGAAACTCAAAAACCTGTGGAATTTTATTCAATATATTCGTTTATAGCAGAAAGTGCTCATAGGAGATGCCCGTGTAAGAGGGCAGAATATACCCTTGGATAGATTATACCGGGGTTAATTTATCCTAGGGTGTTTTATACCCCTAGTTCAGGATTGGCGTCGTGACAACGCCCTCTAAACTACCCAGCACCTCCGTCGGCTACTTGACCAAATTCGCATAGACAATAAAAGTGGTGGGGCTTGATAATATGAAAAGTTTGCGAGGCTCACAGTTTTCTATACTTGAGCACAAGGCCAAACTTGCTCTCCCTCTTCTTTCCCCTTTTAGGCTGGAAGCTTTTAACGTCCTCATTTAATTTGATTCATCATCTTCTTCTTCTTCATCTTTTCCCACTTCTATGTAGGGTCGCTGTTATTGATGAGCTTTCTCCATTTCTCTCTGTCCTCTGCCCACTCCCTTCTGAGTCCCTTTGATTACAGATCTCATTTAATTTGATACATTTATGATAAAATTTAAATTAGTATTTGAACTGAGAAATTGTAAAAAATATATATTCGCTTTTTGATTAAATATATGAAATTAGTAAAATCGTATTTTCATTGTTTGAACAAAAACGCATGATTTTAGGATTTGTTTTTTAAATAATGAGCGATGATTTTAAAGTAGGCTGTTGATATTCGTACTAAAATGATATACGTGTTTTTATATTAATACATGAAACGTTTTACTGGATAAATTTATGATTAAACTTCGTGCACATTTTTTTTTAAATTTTAATTAAGCAAGAGTTATAAACTCCTTGATTAATTCGTTTATTAGAAAACTTTTAATCTAAAATGTGATTTAGGGAGGGTTTAGTGAATTGCAATTTATGTGCGGAATAAGAAATGAGTAAAAGAAACAGAGGCATGATTTGATCAACGGAAATTTTTGAATAAAAATAAAGTATATGCAATACGCAAAAGTAAATATTACAACGTAGAAATCCATCATTTCTTTATGCATTACATATTTATTTATAATATGTGCTTTACGTTTTTTCACTGTTTTTTCTGTAATTTTTTTTTCAATAAAACAATGCATAATGTACTGTTCATTTTTTTCCTTCCTGTTTAGTTTTCTCCTCACCTTGGTTTTCTCTTCCAGTTAAATTTGGGGCAAGCTCCGACGCACCTTGTCAAAAATTCCTCCCTCCCCTGCCCTCTAGAATTTTAACATCAAAAAGAAAATGCCGTTTGTTTATTTTTTTATTATAAAAATTAAAGGATCATTTTCAGGATGAATTTCTTTATTATCGTCCTAGCTTTGACAAAGGGTACACTTGCAAGGCCCAATTCCTCTGTTCAATTTTTATTTTTTTTATTCCAGGGTTCTTATGTCCCGTCATTCTTTTCTTCTACATCCGTTATTTATTTATTACCGATTTTTTTTATTATCGTGCATGAGAAAAAATATCGCACATAATTGTAGAAATTTTTTATTTCACAATCAAACCCCTGAATGGATGCCCCCTTACCATGGGTCGCGGGTTTGGGTGCTTCAGGGATTCTGTGAGCTGTGCTGGTTGTAGCACTGCTACTTTAGGGTTAACCTCACCAGAAAGATCATGGTTGAGAAGTGAGGCGAAGAGTATCCAAACAAACACATATCTCTTGATGTCGACGAAAGAGAGAATTCAAACTGCATCGGGTGTGACGCAGGTTAAAGTCATCCGCGTTCGGGAGTTAGGCAGAGACTGTAGTTCGAAAAATAGTCGACAGGCTGTTATATCGGAGCAATGCCTCTGAGAAGCCCCACCAGTGCACTCTCTATGCGCTTGGGAAAATTGTCGGGGGCAGCGCATGCCTATATCCAGAAGGAGAAACGGGTAAAGCGACAACGGGATTGGGTGCTGTCAATCGGCACTTGGAACGTATTCTCCATGACAGGAAAGGAATCAGAGTTAGTGGAGGAAGCCAAATGGTATCGACTGGATATCATAGGTATTACCTCTACGAAACGTCTGCGTTCAGGAACTGTGGACTTAGAAGGAGGGTGAAAGCTTTACTACTCTGGTGTCGACCCTAACATGACTGACCAGGCGAGAGTGGGCATACTCACAAATCCCCGGCTGGCAGATTATGTTGCAGATTGGACCCCCCTTAGGTGGAAGATTGTGTCTCCTGAGGCTTCAGATAGGGAAACGGTCTCTCTCTCTCTCTCTCTCTATTCGTTGCATATGCTCCGAATGCAGTCACAGAGTACCCACTTTTTCTAGATGAAGTTGATGCTGCTCTTAGCAAGAGAGGGAGTGCAAATTCTGTCATCCTGGAGGGCGACTTCAATGCACAAGTAGGGGCTGATGACCAAACGTGGAAAGGCGTGATTGGGAGGAATGGTGATCGCGATTTAAATGCGAATGGGAGGTGCTTGTTGGATCTCTATTGCAACAATGGACGTTCCATCACAAACACCTTCTTCCAGCACAGGGTTGTCCATAAGTATACCTGGTACAAGAATGCAATGGACCAGAAGTCGCTGATTGATTTTATAATCGTTTTAGCCGACTTATTCCAATCATTGTTGGATACTTGTGTGAGAAAAGGGGCAGAACTATCAATTAATCACCACCTTGTTTCTGCACTTGCAGTTCTCTGAATCCATGCCAACCAAGGGAAATACCAGGTTCTGACAAATTTGGCGCTTCAAATGGGAGGCATTGGAGGATAGATCTGTGAGGATTACATATCTTCAAGTTTCAAAGAACTACCCAGTGATCATGGTACTGTTGAAGAGAAGTGGCAGTTGTTTAAAACTGCTATGATTACTTCGGCTGCATTGTGATGTGGTCGTAAGCGGCTGAGTGTGGCGTAGGACGGTGAGAAAAGGACTCCATGGTGGAACGGTGAAGTCCAAGACGCTTCCAAGGCAAAGAAGGAAGCCTATTCGCTACGGATTGCAAAGAAGTCAACTTCGAGTCGAGTGCCGTACACAGAGGTGCGAAAAGAAGCAGCAAACACAGTATCAACAGCTAAAGCCAAGGCCTGGGAGAAGTTCGGGGAGAAATTGGAGGCAGACTATGATTCAGCAAACAAGGTATTCTGGCAGACCGTGCGCCGCCTCCGTGGAAAGAAGTCTCTTTCATCACAAACTATTAAGAGTTCAGATGGGAAGCTTCTGAAAATGAAGGAGAGCGTGTTGCATAGGTGGAAGGAATATACTTTGCATCTCTTCTTAATCTGGTGACAGCAACAAATGAGGCACTTGAGGTGCACCTTGGAGCGCAGAATAGTCATGGTAGTATCACTGAAGCAGAAGTCAGATGGGCAATTACGTCCCTGAAGACTGGCAAAGCTGCAGGTGATGATGAAATCCGATCCGAGATGTTAAAGGCCTTAAATCAGGATGGTTTCCTGTTGTAACCTTATACCCTTGATTTTTGGATTTTACACAATGGGTGCCAATACAACCTCAATCAGCTTGAGTGGACCACCCCCTTCTTCTCTAAAATCAGAATCCAATGCAATGAATTCCAACACGGCTAGCTCAATTAAAAAAATGCTCAATCAAATCAATATGCATAATCAAGGACATAGGTTAGGTTCTTTTAAAAATAATGGCAGGTTGTGACTTATTTATTTCAATAAGGAGAGCAAGGTTTGGAATTAAATAAATGTCTTTTTATTCAAAGATAAACAAACCAATGAGATACAAAATTAAATAAAGTCTTAAATCTAAGTGAAAAGAAAGTAGATAGATCTTATCTTAAAGAAGAAAGTTAATATTAAATTCCCAATTACTTATATCTAAGATAACATGCAAAATTCAGTAAATGTCAATAAAATTCAATTGCTCTGAGGAAAGAGATAGTTCTGCTCAAAATTCTATTTTAAGAAAGTTCTCTCAAATTTATTCCTTATAGTACCTTTGTCATGACACTCAATTAGATCAATATATCAAATTTCAGTTCTACTTACAATTACGTAGTTCAAACACCTGCAGACTTGTCAAGCACCTTTAATCCATTTTAATGCACAAAAACACCTTTTGTGTTTAACAGGCCATAAATTATATCACTTATCACTCTGAAGCACACAAAAACACATCTGAAGAAAATCTGGATCGATTAGTGAGTGAGTCCACTAGAAGTCTCAAAATGTCCCCACTAAGTTCAACAGAAGATCTCAAAATATGTAGTTGTCTTCTTCTCTCAATGTCGGGTTCCTAATTATGCCTGTTGCTTGAAGAAAATCACGCTGCTCACCTGAAGTAAATCACGTTGCTCACTTGAAGAATATCGGGGTTCCAATTTCCATATCTTGATTCTAATCATAAATGACGACTCTGAAGAATATCAATTGCATACAGGTTCCATTTCAATAATACACAGAGTTCGTTTCTTTTAAGTTCCATTTCTTTAATCTATTTCGGGAGTCTCTATGTCACAAAGCTTAATCGGGAGTCTCTATATGTAAATTACTTAATCGGGAGTCTCTATATGTTCCACTATTATATTTACTATTTATTTTGATAAGCCTGCTCACTCCATAAATTGAACTTAGAAACATAAATTGAACTTAGAAACTAGCCTAACTACTTGGCCAACTGTGGAAGTTACACAGCAGCGTTTTTCGCCAATGCTATTCCTAATCAATTTCCATAATTTCCGTTATTCCATTCGAGAGGAGAAAGCGCGTAGCCTTCCTCAACCAACTCTCAGGCATGACTCATGAAAAGTTTCAATTTCACTCCTATTTATCTTCTCGCACGCATCCGGTCTCCTTCCCTCTCCACAATTTACAAGTTCAAAAGTGAATAAATCACAAAAATACTAATGATTCCTAGTACTACACAAAATCCGTGTTACAAACAAATCATCAAAAAAATCAACATATCTATTTATCGGGGAATCCAATGACCAGTATCAACAATATTTATCAAAACTCGAAAAGAACGTCTCTTCCTGTCATTGCTCCACCCCTCCTGTTATTTCACAATCATGTGCCTTCCGATAATTATCCAAATTTATAATCTTAATTTATCTCCACTTGATATACCACTACGTCAAAAACACCTATATCACTCTATTCTCATAAAGAAATTGAATAATACCTTCTATTATTCCTGTGACCAATTTTATCATAAAATGAATATATTACCTAACACGTGATAATGTCACACTGTGACTGACTCGAGTGTGTCAGGTTGCTTGGATATCTGGACAGGCCCCTAAGCAATGGCAGACAAGAATTGTGATCCCTATCTTCAAAAAGGGAGATCACAGAGTTTACAACGACTATCGAGGCATCTCTTTGCTCAGAATTCCTGGGAAAGTGTACACTAAGTGTCTGGTGAAGAGAAGTCGGGAAATAGTAGACTCCAAACTGTCGGAGGAGCAGTTTCGTATCCAGCTCGGTAGAAGCTCTGGAAAGTGTTACAAGAGTATGGAGTGGATGGGCAACAACTGATTGCTATCATGTCTCTGTAAGAAAGCTCTGAGATGTGTGTCCGGATAAATAGCATTAAGTCAAGACCGTTCCAAGGATGCGTAATGTCGCCCCTCTTGTTCATTATCTTTATGGAGTGGATAGACAGGAGCAGCCGAGGTGATGAGCGTGTTTGTGTGGGTGATTGTTTGGTGGAGAGGTTGCTCTTTGCTGACGACCTCATCCTCCTTGGGTCATCTCGCACGAACCTTCAGCATGCACTAGACCGGTTTGCAGCCAAATGTGAAGAAGCTGGGATGAAGATCAGTGTGGCTAAAACTGAGGTTCTTTTCCTTTCAAGACAGCCTGCTCAGTGCGCTCTCCATGTTAGGGGAGCCTCATTGAGGCAGGTGGAGAAATTCAAGTATCTCGGGATTGCATTCACGAATGATGGACGGCAGGAGAAAGAATTGGATGCTCGGATTGGTGCATCAAGCTTTGTCAGACGTAAACTGTGGCGATCCGTGGTAACGAAACGCAAGCTGGGCAACAAAACCAAGCTCTCCGTCTTCAAATCTGTCTTTGTCCTCATTCTCACCTATGGTAATGAGGCTTGGGTAATGACCGAAAGAGTGTGATAGCGGGTACAAGCGGCCGAAATGAGAATTTTGAGAGGTGTGGCAGATGTTACCCTACTAGATAGAGTGCATAGCAGCACAGTAAGGGAGTCTTTAGGTGTTGAGCCGCTACTTCTCCGCATTGAGAGATCTCAGTTGCGCTGGTATGGCACGTGATACGGATGCCACAAACTGGCCTTCTTAGGCAGTTGTTATTTTCCAAGCCGGTGGGTAAGAGACCAAGGGGTCGACCTAGAACCAGGTGGCTATACTACATGGAGAATCTGGGTTCGAGTCGCTTGGGTATTACCAGGGAGGACATGTGCCTGATGGTGGAAGATCGCGATCACTGGAGATCCTCCATAGGGCTGCTGCCTCCGCGATCCTAATGGATAAGCGGGTTTGAAAAGTAAGTATCAACAATATTTATCAAAACTTACAATATTTACTTGACCTAGCGGCTGCCTGTAATGATGTTTGTTATCGCTATTATCGTTACTTTCACAGAAACACAACTTCGTCTGTGAAGTTAAGCAGCATCAGTGACTCACGATCTTCACCCCCCCCCCTCGGCCAGCATTCGTTAATTTAGCTCTATCCAGGGACCCAATTCGTCGGCCTCAGGCCATACAGGCTCTGGATGGACGTATTGGATTACAATAAATAAATAAATAAACAAATAAATTGATGCTAGCAAATGCGAGGGTACCGGGATAAGGCCTGGAAGCAGAAAAGTCACCTGACTATCGGGGTGCTAGCAACAATTCAACCTTCATTGTTTCTATCTTGGATAGTAAGGCTAAGGTCCCACTTGCGTAAAAATCAGCTGAAACGTACAGCGGAATGCGGAATGCAAACTGGCCTTCCTAGGCAGTTATTTTCCAAGCCGGTGGGTAAGAGACCAAGGGGTCGGCCTAGAATCAAGTGGCTAGACTACATGGAGCATCTGGGTTCGAGTCGCTTGGGTATTACTAGGAAGGATATGCGCCTGATGGCGGAAAATTGCTATCGCTGGAGGTCCTCCATAGGGCTGCTGCCCCTGCGACCCTAACAGATAAGTGGGTTTGAAAAGAGGAAAATTTAGCCAAACGAATGCACGAAACAGGAAATCCACTAATTTGGCTGGTTGTCTGTAAGTAAGTAAGCATTATACAACCAAAAAAAAACAACTTTGAATATCTCATTTTTAATTGAATACATCATTAAAATAGATATTCATTTTAAATTGTTTACTATTTTTAAAACGTGAGAGATAGAAGGGGGAGGTCTTGTTTATTGCAGCTTTACATACAGGTATTGGACATTGAAACTGAAACATCTGTTAGAAATCCAAAATCTTTATTTAATAAGGTGTTGGGGCACCGTGGGCAGCCAGCACAGCAGCAACACGTCTTGGGAAGGATCGGTAGAGGTCCTGCACAGTTTGCACCCCAGACCATTACTGATCCACCCATTACTGATCCACCTCCGTGTTTGACTGTGGGTGCCAAGCAGTCTGGGTTGTAGGCATCAGAGGGGCTCCTCCAGACGAATACCCTCCCTGTTGTTTGGAAGACAGTGTAGCTGGACTCATCCGAGAATATGACGCGTTTGAGGTCATCCAACGACCAGATTTTATGCGTCCGGCACCACTGAATCCGCTTGGAGGCATTTGTACTACTGATGAAAGGCTTCGGTATAGCAACCCTGCCATGGATGTTGGATTTATGCAGATAACGACGGATTGTCTTCGTGCACACAGGTTCCTGGAGGTGTGTATTCATTTCTGCGGTGATTTCTGCTGCGGTGGTTTTCCGCTTTCATGCAACAATCCTGGTCAATGTCCTGACGTCTCTTTCCGACAACTTCCGTTTTCCCCTGCAGTTGCTCCTCCTGGACGTGGTTCGTCCTTCCTGTTTATATGCACACATCACCCTGGATACTGTAGCACGTGAGACATCACAAATTGTGGCAGTTTTGGACACCGATACACCTGCTAAACGCGCCCTAACAATCTGCCCTCTTTTGAAGTCGGATATGTCTCCCATTATAGCGCTCTGCACAGACAATTTGAAGCTTACTATCGAACTTTTCTACTGGAGTGACTACCAAGACCTCTGACACGTGATTCATTGATATGCATACGTAATTACAAAGCAGAAGGTTCTATTCAGCCCTGGGGGTAACCAGTGCTATTTGCGAAGGTGTTTCAGTTTCAATGTCCAATACCTGTATTACAGCAAGGGAATTCTTCATTCAAGAAAAAAAAGATAAACAGATTGAGAGAGAGTGATAAGATAAACTTTAATATGGAAGGAAGATGGCAAAACCCCATTAAAAAGTGTTAATGTATGTAAAAAAAAATATGTAAAAAAACGGAAAGGATCTAATTTGATGATCTATAAAATTACTATTTCTCCGCAGATGTAACTAAGGAGATGAATTCGGATAATGAAAATTTAATTTTTATCATCATCAAAAGCCACAAAAGAGTGGGGTTAATGTAAGAGCTAGACCACATAAGAAAATAAGAATGAAAGTTATTTATTTATTTATTTATTTATTTGGGTTAGGTAAAAAAGTTACAATAGTGCCCAACAAGGCCAGTATGGTAAAAAACCGACAAGTTAGGCCAAGTGGGCACATTACGGAACAATAGGTAAAACAAAATTGGGTTAGTAAAACAATTATAAATAAACAATCTAATCAGAACGTTAACAACAACAAAAAAAAAATCAAATGTAACTCAATACAGATCCATTAGAATATAAACAAAAAGTTATAATTATTTGGCACAAATGATATTTACAAAAAAGTGATTGGTTTCGGTATAGACTTAAAAATGACGTAGCAATTAATAACATACAATATACTTAATAACATGATTAGTAGCAATATGAAGATAGAGTAAATAATAAACCAGTACCAGAACCTTAACATAATCTAGTTAAAGATGTTAATTTATTGAGGTAGTAACGTATCGAATTAAATATTTCCTAAAAGTTATGTATGGTGAGGTTAATCGTATTTCCTTGGGAATGATCGACCAATTTCCTAGACCTTTAATTGATATACAGCGATTACGGTACTCACGATTTACATATGGGAGACGGATATTATCGGCGCTCCGAGTCGAATAAGAATGTGTGTCTTGGTATAACTTGATTGTAATTGGGGTTGTAATTTTAAGTAAGGAATTTATTACTTTATAAATGAAACAGCAAGACTGAATTAAGTAAATTTGATTAATAGTTAAAATATGGAAGGATTGAAATAGATGAGAAACCGATGCAGTTTTCGGCAATTTAGTAAGTGTGCGTAAGAACCATTTTTGGAGCTTCAAAATTCGCTTTAAGTTGTATTGGGAGGTGGCACCCCAAAAAACAATCCCGTAACATAAAGAAGAATGGATCCAGGTAAAATAAAGGAGAAGAAGAATTAATTTTCTTCAAGAGATTTCTTGTGCTATTATGTAACATGTTTCAACAAATAGTTCATCAATAATCCAAAAATATTGCAATAATAAGTTCAGAAAATAAAATACTTGCAAAAAAATAAAGTTCAGATCCAACGATCGTTTCGAATGTTTCTTCATTGTTTCGAATATAAGGGTCAAGTGATGTTTTAAATTTTTCAGAGATATTCATTATATTCAATAATAAATTTTGATAGTGTAAAACTATAGTTGAAGTTACATTATTGTGAATTTATTTTAAGATGTATTTAATGGCCTACCACTTTCTAAGAGTGAAGACCTGTGTGTTAGTTTAAGAAACTCAATTTTTTCTGCTGAAATCGACTTCAAAACTCACGATTCGAAAAAATATGTTGAAATTTTGAAAAAAAAAATTCCGTCTGTACGTATGTGTCCAGTTTTTTGCAGTTAACTCCTCCGAAACGGCAAATAGCAGAACCGAATAAAAATTATAAATTATGCATGAAAGGTACATAATTGTGCCTTGACGTATATTTTGTGTCAATTGGTTAAGCCTTTTTTGAGATATTAATACTTACTTACTTTTCAAACCCGCTTATCCGTTAGGGTTGCCGGGGCAGCAGTCCTATAAAGGATCTCCAGCGATCGCGATCTTTCGCCATCAGGCGCATGTCCTCCCTGGTAATATCCAAGCGATTCGAACCCAGATTCTCCATGTAGTCTAGCCACCTGGTTCTAGGCCGACCCCTTGGTCTCTTACCCACCGGCTTGGAAAATAACAACTGGCTAGGAAAACTATTTTGCGGCATATGTATCACGTGGCCATACCAGCGCAACTGAGATCTCTCAATGCGGAGAAGTAGCGGCTCAACACCTAAAGATTCCCTTATTGTGCTGCTGTACACTCTATCTAGAGGGTAACACCTGCCACACTTCTCAGAAATTTCATTTCGGCCGCTTGTACACGCGATCGCACTCTTTCGGTCATTACCCAAGCCTCATGACCATAGGTGAGAATGGGGACAAAGATAGATTTGAAGATGGAGACCTTGGCTTTGTTACCCAGCTCGCGTTTCGTTACCACGGATCGCCACAGTTCGCGTCAGACACAGCTTTCTGCACCAATCCGAGCATCCAATTCTTTCTCCTGCCGTCCATCACTCGTGAATGCAATCCCGAGATACTTGAATTTCTCTACCTGTCTCAATGAGGCTCCCCTAACATGGAGAGCGCACTGAGCAGGCTGTCTTGAACGGACCAGAACTACGGTTTTAGCCACACTGATCTTCATCCCAGCTTCTTCACATTTGGCTGCAAACCGGTCTAGTGCATGCTGAAGGTTCGACGAATGAGAGAATTGAGATATTAATAATTTTCTAAAAATGAAGAAATAGCTATATGGATCATTCTCATCACAGATGCCTTTGCTGATGCCCCTGGAACTATGGAGGTCACCCCATGCTCCTTCTGAGATCACAGTGCCATCATGTGGTCCTGAGAACCTCCAGCACCACCATCATCTTCAGGGAATCCTACACGGTTAAGAAGATTAAAACACAATGACTGTGTTAAAACTTTGAAGTTAGAAGATACAAAAAATTACAAGTGAAGTGTATTCACAAATATAAATAAATTATAGAAAAAGTATATACAAAAAGAAAATAATTTACAGATAAAATCTACAAAATATACATGACGAAACTATCGTCGGAACTGAACTTTATTTTATTGCAATTATCTTATTTTCTAAATAAATTATTGTAAATATTTTTTTTTATTACTGATGAACTATTGATGAAGCATGTTACATAACAGCAAAAGAAATCTCTTGAAGATAATAAATAAATTATTACTTTCATGCTTATTTTCTAATGTGGATAAATTTCATTATCCGAATTCATCTCTTTAGTTACATTTGCGGAGATATAGTAATTTTATAGATCTTCTAATTAGATCCTTCTTCTGTTTATTACGGTTTTTTTGTATACATAATTTAACACTTTTTATGGGGTTTTGCCATCTTCCTTGAAGATTATCTTATTACTCTCTCTCAAGCTGTTTATCATTTTTTTTTTAATGAAGAATTCCCTTGCTGCAAAATGTAAAGCTGCAATAACAAGACCTCCACCCTCTCTCTCACGTTTTAAAAAAATGCACAATTTAAAATAAATATCTATTTTAATGATGTATTCATTTAAAAATGAGATATTCAAAGTTATTTTTTGATTGTATAATAATTTCTAATAATGTCTAATTAACGAATTAATCAAGGAGTTTGTGACTCCTGCTTAATTAAAATTTAACAAAATGTGCACCAAATTTAATCAAAAATTTATCCGGTAAAACGTTTCATATTTTAATATAAAAAAGCTTATATCATTATAATACAAATATCCATAGCCTACTTTAAAATCATCGCTCATTATTTAATAAACAAATCATGCGTTTTTGTTCAAACAATGAATTTACGATTTTACTAATTTCATATATTTAAAAAAACCGAATATAAATTTTTTACAATTTCTCAGTTCAATTACTAATTTAAATTTTATCATTTAAGTATCAAATTAAATGAGGAAGTCAAAAGCTTCCAGCATAAAAGGGGGAAAGAAGAGAGAGAGCAAATTTGACCTTGTGCTCAAGTATAAAAAACTGTGAGCCTCTCAAACTTTTCGTATTAACAATCCCCACCACTTTTATTATCGATGCGTATTTGGTCAAGTAGCCGACGGGGGTGCTAGATAGTTTAGAGGGGGTTGCCATGACGCCAATCCCGAACTAGGGGTATAAAACACCCTAGGATAAATTAAGCCTGGATATAATCAATCCGGAGGTATATTCTGCCATGTGACACTGGCATCGACAGAATAAAAAATAAAAAATAGCTTCTACATTGCTTTGTATGGCTAGCCATAAAAAACGAAAGGGATGAAAGTTTAGAGGAGATGCTTTTAACCTTTTTGAAATAATCACGAGACAAACCCCGAAAGTTTGATGAAAGTTTTTATAAAAAAACTAGGACAGTCGTGAAAAGGAATTACAGCGGCTCCGTGCATTTGGTTGCAGAGCTTGCACAATTTGAGCATTGTGTTTCGAACAGGTCCTGGCCATTTAGTTTACACAGAGGGTTGGTTGAAATCTATTGTAACAAACTACAGATGGCCAGAAAATGTTGAAAACCCCTTTCATCACCATCGATTGTGTTCAATCTAGTTGCCAGACATCGCTGCTAGTGCTCTGCATTACAGGTTCCTCTGCAGGAGGCTGCTACGCAGACCACGAAGATCAATTCGTAACCACTCCGATTGACACGCTTTCTAAAGACCTTTCACTGTTCGCGGTCTCTTTCCCAGTACCCGTTTAAGAGGCCAAAGCCATAAAAATCAATAGGCGATGCGTCCGGCGACTTGACTTATATGTCGCTGAAAGAAATGGAGTGGATTCTGGTATTTTCTTGCATACATTTCAGAAACAGGTGAATTGAAGCGGCAATTTGACTTGACGCCTGGTCTTGGTGCAGCTATACACTGTTTATCTCTGTAGCGTACATATCGAAGAAGTCACAAGTAAATATGGAGGGTAGAACTATTAGTCTGACAGTATAGTTCATTTCAAAAGCGTTTTCACTTGCTTGATAGGAGTTGAGCTAAGCGAAGGTGATCGATTATAAAGTCTAGTAGTTTGAACGAACATCGTAGAAGTTTAAACTGGACTTGGTCGTTAAGAGTGGAAATAGGGATTATGTCTATGACTGCTGTGAGCGAATTTCAGTGCTTTTAACTGAAAAGGTTAATCGCTGCTTTTTATTTCAGTAAGATCGACTTTACGCCATTCGTTGTATTTTATCTAATCATATTATTCCTCTGTACTGTGGGACCCCGGGATTTCGGAACCCCCCACCCTCATTTGTTGTGAACGCGTATTAATGTTTAAATATTAAAGTTTCGTATTTTAGCTTAATCATTCTTTTTAAATATTTATTAATTCCTTTCAAGTGAAGCTTAATTTAGAAGAACAGTTATTTTTATAGATTATTATTTTTATAAAGAACTTCTACCTAGTCATTTAAGAAAGATAGTTATTGATTTAGTGTAACACAGGAGAGATCTTAATTTATGAAGTTAAAGACAGT
>JAHWFO010010653.1:1245137-1339782 GCA_023313115.1 Rhysida immarginata
AGCGGGAGGCTCATGTTAATATCCTTATCGAGGAGAGATCCCTCTTTAGGCGTTAGAATGGGTAACGCGTTATTTCTCTCATGGCTCCTATCTCTCATTTCTCTCAGATCCTAATTCCCTAAATCGGTGTTAGAATTGAATCATTAGAGGTTGGATATGATTGATCGTTATTATAAATACATTCCAAATAAATCAGTCGTTATTGTTTATAACCCTTTGGAGTCCTCATTTACCCCCTTCCCCTTACGATAGAAGACCCGGGCACGAACGAAGATCCCACCCCCCAATCTAGAGAGTGGAAGGGCGGCCTAAGGGACCTTTTTGATTTATAGGCCCTGGGCCTCCACAGTACCATATTTCTGTATATAAGGGTGAGAAGCCTCTACTGTGTTTATATGTGGAAGATCTCTTTGGGTTAGTCAGGCTTTTTGCCTATTTCAGTGTATTTCATGTGGAATTTATTCCGGAAGGGTGAGAGTCCTGTAAGCATTGCATACGTCAACTTGGACAAATCTACACTTCATTGTTCGATTGTCGATAGTGTATTTATATCCTTGATAAAGCCGGGAATAAATATCGAAACTAGTCGGAAACTCTGTTTTTCTTTTATTATATTGTAAAGTCTCTACCAATTTATTGATCTAAGGAGTTTAAATGATTAATTTAAATTTAAATGAGTTCAGTTTCCTTTTAATGGGGAAAATCGTAAAATTATTAAAAACAAAAAAATAAATAATAAATAAAGTCACCAATCTTGAAAAACGATGAAGGAACTTGTGAGATGGAAGAAACTTCAAAGGATGTTGTTGCAGATGTTGTTGATAGTAGAAATAAACCCAGTCTATTGAGGATGTAGATGAAGTCTTGTGAAGATAATGTTGATAGGGGAAAACGATAATCAAAATCTATATTGGCATAAGGAAATACAAAAAATTTAAAACTTATTTAGAAGATAAAGATCTAATTATAACAAAAGCAGACAAGGGTAAAATAATGGTCATACAAAAGAAAAAAGATTACACTATTAGCATAGAAAATTTCTTAAAAGAAAATAAAATTTTCAAATTAGAAAATAATGATCAAACAATACAATTCCAAAAAAATGTTAATAAAAAAATAAATGAATTAAAAAAAGAAAATATAATTAATGAAGAACAACAAAAACATATAATTCTAGGAGAAACATCACCAAATTCAATTTATGGAGTAATAAAAATACACAAAGAAGGAAATCCCATAAGAATCATAACATCCATCAAAAAATCACCAACTTACAAACTAGCAAAATTTCTAGATAATTATTTAAAAAATTTTTTTTGATTTTAATTACACAATAAAAAACTCAACACTAGCCAAACAAACATTAGAAAAACTAAAATTAGAAAATAAAGACAAAATTTATACTATAGATATAACAGCTATGTATGATAACATCCCAAATATACCAACTCTCAACATCATAAAAAATCAATTAAAAACTAAATTAGCTTACACGAAAGTACTAAAAATCATACAATCCATAAATCTGTTTCACCAACAATCAATTAAAAGTCAATGAAAAAATTTATTCACAAATTGAAGGCTTACCCATGGGTAGCCCATTATCACCAATTCTTTCCAACATCTATTTAAATAACAAGGAGCACAATTTACTAAACAAATCACGACACAAACAACACATAAAAATATGGATGAGATATGTAGATGACATCCTAGTCATAACAAACAAACCAATAGAAATATTAATACACCTATTAGAAGAACGATATCCTTTAAAATTTACACACAACAACATGACCAACAACCGTATCACATTTTTAGATATAAACATTATAAAAAATGAAAATAATCTAGATTTAGAGATATATGAAAAACCAACAAAAGGTAACAACATACCACATTACTTATCACAACAAACCGCATACCAAAAAATTAACACTATTAAACAATATTTACCAAGAATAAAAAATCTTACATCCCCGAAATATATTCCTACAAATTTAAAAAGACTTAAACTGAACTTAATAAAAAACAAATATCCAATAACTTTAATCCAATTGACGGAGGCTCTGCTGACTGCCAAAGCCGCGGGTTTTTAAGGCGTAGAACTACTACTGTATGGTATTATTGGTTACCTTTAGTGTATATTTTTTGGCGAAAAAAAGAACAAAATTAAAAAAAAACCAGTTACTATATTCAATTACATTACAATTTTGTGAAGAATGGGTCTGTGATATGAAAAGTAACAAACAGATGACAAAAGTTTCGGAGTTATATTTCTAGTAAATGACAGATCAATGTAAGTATTTCCCAATTTACTTGGATAGTTAGTCGGGACTATGTCTAAATTGAAATGATATTTCATAAATTCAAATGCTCGTTTCGTTTGGCATCCATATTAAAATCGCCCATTAATATCGTAGGCATATCCGCATCCACCTCAAACTCTTCATCTATTTGCTTGCAGCTGTCGGTGTATTTCTTTAATCCAGAAAACAAGGACATTTTTAAACATGTTTGAAAACAAACAACTAAGACCAAATCACTTCCTTGTCTCTCTGATCATAGCTTCTTTTGGATGCTGAAGAAGGCAGCTTGGCTGCCGAAATACGTATTCATCAGAATAAATTCGTTATGTGGATTAGTGGTTTCTCTGTCTTCTGTGTTTGATGTCCATCCACAGTTTCTGGCTCCTCATTTTTCGGTTTAAGACCAACATGTTTGAAAACATATATTATTTTAGTCAGATTTATTATTTTGTTTTAAGAAATTAACGAAACTTCAAAGTTCATTTCTTAAAATAATAATTCTACTTAAAATAATATATATTTTATTATTTTACAACATATTTTTAATAGAAAACTAGAAGCGAATCCACCCGTTTGTATAATCGGGAAATAACCCATTGTTAGATTTTTTCTTTGTTGTGACAACATCCACCGTGGCTGATTTTATGTAAATGATGATGTACTGATTTCGCCGGCAGATGACAGGATTTCATGATATTATCTTAAAACGCTCGTGTTTCCATGTTTTTATATACCTAATGCACAGGCCTTTTCTCGTAGGCCATGGTTAGCTCCAATTAGTTCCAATACACGCCGCACACGTATATGCTGCAGCAGCGCCACTCCGTTATTACGATGGCGAGCATAAAATTCACTTAAATTAAACTTGCTGTAACTTTTGATCTAATAGCTCATTTGGTGGAATTTTAGTTTATTATTCAAGACTCAACCTTCCTCTTTCCAACGAGATAATGACTATAGTTGTAGGATATAGTGATAGAAAGATATAGACTGAGATATGTACATCACTTTTGGAACGAAAAATCGCGTCTGAATTTTTCCTCGGCTGCACCCCTGATAGACGTAGTTCTACGTCAAAAATATTAGAACAAATACCAAACATAAAAATCATACCAAAAATAACAAATAACATTACCAAAACATTAATAACCACCACCAACCTAAAAACAACAATCAATCAAAATAATAGCACAAATATCAATTTCAAAGAAATATGTCAAAATAATAAAGAAAAATGGAACACTAGAAATATAATTTATCAAATACCATGTAAAAATTGTGAACATATCTACACCGGTCAAACTAATCAAAAAAAGATTAATTAAAGAAACAATAAATATCATTACAAATAACAAAAATTTAGCCAAGCCATCAATAGAGATAAACAATAAATGGACACTACTTTTAAACAACAATCACCTTAGTATACAATAGCCAACAATCATAACCAACAATTACAACCAACTTAGCTTCATCACCTTTATATCAATTGTTAAATTCTTATTTCAACTGTTTTCACCATTCAAAAATATTTAATCCAACTGATGATGAGAAAGATTCTCGAAAATGTTTTTTTATAAAATTTATCTCAAATATTTGGATCACCCTCTTCAAAATTTCATCTGTATTTCAAAACCAACACTTCCTTCAAGATTATCGTTTTCCCCTATCAACATTATCTTCACAAGACTTCATCTACATCCTCAATAGACTGGGTTTATTTCTACTATCAACAACATCTGCAATAGACTACATCCTTTGAGTTTTCTTCCATCTCACAAGTTCCTTCATCGTTTTTCAAGATTGGTGACTTATTTATTATTTATTTTTTTGTTTTTATTAATTTTACGATTTTCTCTACCAATGTCATTGATAGATAGAATACTAAAGACTCTCATTTTATTGATTCACATTCAGGTTTTGAAAAATTTATTACTTCATATATTTGACTAAATCTACATGAATATGAACGTTTTGGAAACCGAGGTGGTAAAGTTGTGATGATTGAACGTTCATTTCCAAGAATTATTAAAAATGAGCATAAAATGATGATGAAATGATAGGACATTTATATGGCAATATTTATCGAGGAGGGTAAAGAGTTACGTGTTCTCCCTAACAAACCTCCAGTTAACAGGCTAAAATTTGTGCTTGGAAAGGAAAGAGAAAGAACGAGCATTGATCCGGCAAAAAGATAAGAAGCTATTCGGGAAACAACTTAACAACGGGAGCTTCGCCTAAAGCATGAGGATATATAAAAGCTTTTTTGTTAAGAGCAAAAGAAACTTCAAAGTAAAGATGGGTCTAAATTATCCAATGATGTTCCCCGGCAAGACAACAAAAAGTTGAATTAATTCTTGGGTGAATTCGAGTTAAATGAGCACTAGCTGAAGAAAGTAAAGAGTTAGCAGTTTATTCAGAAAGAGAGGAAAGATAACAGAGCACGCAGTGCCTTCTCTCGGTGCTGTATTAGTTTTGTCAGCTCACAGCTGCTATTGAACAATTGGTGAGCGTGTCAGCAGAAAAAACAACGACTGCTAGATAATACAAGCCAGGCTTTGCTTCAAGCAGAGTGCAATTGCATCAACAGGTAACCAATCAGTGATTAACCCCACTCAGATTATTAGATCTGGAGTGATCAAGGACATAAACATTCATGTACATCATCTGCCACTCAAGAAAAGAGCTCTTTTGTCGAAGTTGTTGTTGCCATATATTTCAACGTTAATGCTGAGAAAATACTGATTGCATGAAAACCGATGCTGGGAAATTTTGTGGTGAAAACAAAGTTTTCAAGATGATGAAATGAGAGAATATGCTGTTGCCTTGGAAATAGAATATTCGTTTCCAAGAATGATTATGAATGATTATGGATAGCACGATATAGATAGGGCAGCCGCTCTTGAGGAGGCAGTGAGATACACGCGTCTACCATGAGCTCCTTATCAATTGTTCAGGCGTTTTGTGTGTTTGGAGACCTTGAACCGTGTAGAAATTTACAGACACGATAGCAGCTTACCCTTTTGTTTTCAGTGGGTTGGGTATAAAAGGACGCTGTCAGTCTCGCGCGACAGTTTACGACTTAGCCGAAAACCAAGCATACATGTCACGTGTAAATATACCTGGGTGTGGTTAAGTTGCAGAATTGCGCAGTGGAAATAAAATGAAATACATGACAGCAGGCGGATAAATGATAATTATAAGTTTTAATGAAAAATGATAAATCTTTGTAATAAATAAAAAGCAGGCAATAAATAACGAATTGAAAACACTGATCTGGGCTAGAAATCTAGGTTTCTTAAAAATAAAAACAAACCCAGTGGCAAAACTTAGCCACCTAACTGCTAATTGCCAATTAACATGCTAACAAAGAACGATTGATGCACATTAATACAATCAAAAAGCCTTATTTACCATAGACTAACAACTAATCTAAAAATCAATTAAGTCTTTCACTCGGGTAAGTAGCCAAACCATTACCGTAATAAAAAGCATGATACCCTTAAGACTACATAAAGCTAGTACAAACACAATAATGCAAACGCTTAAATACAACATTGTACTGATCAAATAGGCGTATTCATATCTGAATCACAATAAAACTCAAAGGGCTAAACTGACAGATAACCACCTCATTCCCTGGAACTTAATGCGTAGTTAAATTATAGCCGGGCGGCGTTTGGTTAGTTAAACTAAATTGCAAAAAGAATGCAACGTATCAATTTCTATAGACACATATCACACTTCATCACATAAAAATTATCACTTTTGAGTTAGATAACAATTCAAATAGGTTTGATTCCAGTCCGGTTACATTACGTATTCAAACAGTCACATGGAATATCAATTCCAAAAATTGTTCCAGAAAAACTTTTACAGTTCTATATGTATTTATTTATATATATATATGTAAATTCACATTACATTTTTTTCCAAGCTTTAGGCTCAAGAGACAATATCAAAAACATCACACCTGGAGCAAACAACGTCACAAAATACAAAGAGCGGGGAAGCCTCGTAATAACTCTACAGTCAAAGTCTTATCAAATACGGAATATAAAAATTGAGGCGTCCAAATTAAAGAGCACACCGCTTTCCACCTACGCTTTTTTCTGTAAAGAACAAACACAAGTGAGTTATAAAAGAAAACACACCTTTACACATTTTTTTTAAAATTAGGGACGTTTGCAACCAAGGAAGCATGGGCTCGCCTCTCCATATTGTCGGGTGTCGTTAATTCGTAACATTAGCTACCCGCTGCCAAATCTGACTTGAACTACAGATAACAGCATTAAGACGGGCACATCCAATATTTACGCTAGCACAAAGCTCCCTTCGAGCAAAGCTCTCGAAAACGCTTCTGACACGGCGGGCAGGGCATTTCCGCCTAACGAAAATTCAGTACTCACAGGAATGGTGACGGTCGGAATTTCGGTTGACACCTGCTCGCTCGGGAACAATGTTCCAACGTCGCACGCTCTGGAATCCCGGCTCCCGCCGACGCTCGTACCACGTAGAACGCCAGAATTCGCCCCCTTGGATGCTTTACGGCAGGTCACGCTCACCGTCGAGTTCTCCGCTGCCTCGTTCGCTCGGGGTTCCTCGCAATTCTTGCCTCGGGTGACTGTCCTCGTCGACGTTACTATCGAGCATAACTCGTGTCTCTGCTCCGCTCCGCCTTTTCCTACACAAGCTTCCTCGTCCGAAGCTGGCTCCTGTCTCCATTGATTTACGGTCGAACTTTCAAATTTCTGCTCTCGTTGCCGCTCTCGTTTGTCATTGGAGCAGGCGTGATGATGCTGATGACGCGTCGCCTGGAGCTCCGCCCGCCTCCCGGTGTTGTAGAAAACGCGGGTCGGAAATCCAGCACGAGCGACGTGGGAAATCGAGCTGGTGTTTGATTTCCGTGACAATACATCAAGTAATTTCTCCAAACCAACATGCACGTTAGAATGTGGTCTTTTATAATTGTTCGAAGGATACATGTTTAAATCATATCCAACGAAATGCCACCGAAGTAAAAAATAAAAACAAAAAAAAACAAGTATTGGTTAGACCAGGCTAAATGTTATCCGCGTGTCGGACACATCTGAAGAAGGTAAAAGTCTACTGCAGGAAATTGTAGAATAAGTGAACACAAATTTTGAGTTATTAATTAAGTTCCTGGGATTGGTCTGTATATATACAGCTGTAATTATCCCGGGTCAGGCTGGGTGCCTCCGCTTCGAATTTTGGATTTTTTTTTTTGTTTTGTTCGAAATTCTGCGCTGAAGAATTATTCATTTGGCACTTTTCGTGCATATGTTAGGGTTTTTAAGATAGGATTTGAATGTTTTCTAATTTGCATATTTTGGATGATGATAAGTGCACCATGGGATAGGTCACTCACAACTTCGTATTCATTGGATTCATCAAAATTGACATATCTGCTTTGGTTACGAAAATAAAAAAGAGAGGGGAGCTTATTTTATTATTCCCAAAGTTGTCCGGGATAATCACAGTTGTAGATAAACCTAACAACCTCTAAAAGTTAAATAATAACTCAAATTGGTTTTCAGGAATTCGATAATTTCCTTTTGTTCAGATGTTTCCGAAGCCCGGAAATTTTTGTCTTCAGGCCAACGACTTCTTCAATTGCATTTCCATAGATATGAGTTAACATATATTCTTCGAACGATTATTATAGAAGATAATATAGTATGATTACTGATTTGAAAATTTGAGTGAGGTATGCTTTGTTATCGCTAATGACGTCACCCGTGCAAAGTGACTGCTTCATCTATCTCCTTTCAACTCTTTCCCAATGGTCTGCTAACTCTCCATTAACTGATCATTTTTAAAGATTTTCCAGAAAATGGAAATTTTACAAACTTTCAATTCTAACAGAGGTACCCAGTTGCCCAGAATAATTACAGTCGTAGTTAAAAAGAACAACTTGAATGAGTTAAATGAGTTACCCTACTTAGACGAAGCTCACGTCGTTCATATTTTTCCATTAAACTATTTGTCTTCGACATCACCAATAGATACGTGTACGTCTTTGCCTGTTCTAGCTCCCGGGACAGGTCCTAGCCACTGGATGCGAGGTCCGGACTTTAAGGCGGTTGGTGCATGTTGTTCCCAAACAAAAGATATGATTAGTTGGGAACTTGACCACCCGCTTTACAGTCCGGACCTCGCATCAAGTGGCTACCACCTGCTCCGGGAGATAAAGATCATCTGCAGCCTGCATTTCAGTGACGATGAACAAGTGCAAACTGTCTGACTTTCTTCACCGACAGCAGCTTCTATGAAATGATCATACAACAGCTTAAATAAATTTAGAAATTTTGTGGAAAAATATTTAAAGGTATATAGAATCTGATAAAAAAAAAGATTGAAAAAATATTTGCTAATTTTGTTTTTATTATAAAACGCTTCTTACTTTAAAAACGACCCTCAGAAATACAGTATATGGCAACATTAGATTGGGTGGCATTGGATGTACATGATCGTTTGTGTCTGTGTGCAATCCCAACATTCAGAGTGGTAATTTGTTCGGGAACTCGCAATTTATGCATTAAATCTCGTGGTGGACGATGATATTTTTTATATTCTTAATGTTATTTTCATTGGTAATTTGTATTTAGAATTAAGTAAATCATAGTTGTAGTGCGTGGACCATTATTATCGCAAATATTCTTTTTTCGAACGCGTGTGATGCGTGTTCTTGTCTCGTGTGGCCATTTTCCCTCGCAACTAATTAACTCAGTCGCGAGGTGTTATATTGCCTGATTGTTTATAAAAGTATTGGGTAATCAGTGTTCTATTTTTTATTGCGTAGAACAATCTTTCTCCATCCGTACTCCCGCTTGGTTCTGCCACCATGCACTTCTCCATTTTTTTCTTCTTCTGTGCAGCCATGATGTCTACTCACTTTGCAGGTATTTCTTGCTTATTGCTGCAGCCTTAAGATAGTATCTTCGCAATTGCAATTACGAGTTCGCTGACGTAGTTCCCATGTTTCATGCGTGTCAGTGTTTATTTTTCGACCTGTCGCTCGTTTTTTTGCAGTTTCACCATGTTTAGGCCTGGCCATGAAGCCTAGTTCGTTCGGTACAATGTCTGCTATCTCTCTCCATAACCGACTATTTCATCTGCAGAGCCATGCATATAGGCTGTTAACTGTGCAACGCGAGTCGCCACGGCTGTACTCCTGTTCCACTGAGTAATTTATTCATTTTTGTACGAATGCTTGTGCGAGGCACTGTGAGTACTTGAATTCATACTTTCTGTTGTTAGTGTATAATTTTTAACTTCTACCATATTTAACCATAGGACACGTTTTGTGTTCTAGTTTCTTTTTACTGTCATTAATAAAATCTTTTATTGTTTACTACGTAAGTGTTGTCGACTCATTACTAGCCATATATTTCCATTTTAAGATCCCACTTCATCATAATATTCACTATTTAGTAATCCATTCTTGCAATTACACTCTGTTCTCGTTGTCTTGAGACAAAATTTGACCATCCATCGTTACCACCAGGGAACATATCATTGGATAATTTAGACCCTCTTTCGAAGTTTCCCTTACCCTCCTTCGAAGTTTCCCTTGCCCTTGACGCCCGGATAGCTTTTTGTCTTTTAGTTGTAGAGTTTTTCTGATCAATATTCGTTCTTTCTCTTTCCTTTCCAAACACACAAATTTTTGCCAGTCGTCTGGACATTTTGATAAGGAAGTCAAGGGAAAATGGTTTAATTCTTTAGCCTCCTCGATAAATGTTCTGCCATTGCAACATCATTTTATGCTCATTGTTAATATTTCTTGGAAACTAACATCCAATCATCCGTTTCTAAAACAGATTACGTCATAAGGTTTCGGGGATATAAGAGATGTTTGGATCTGCTCTGCTACCAAATATGTAAGGTGATATCCCCAGGGTTGCTCAGACTCTTTTTTTTGATTTTGCAATATCTGAATGTGAATATACACTAAAAATGAACACATGAAAACACTTACAAATAATACAGTAAAAATTCATAATGAAAATTAGAAAAAATTTTTTAGGGTTATTTACTATTTGGTAATTGGTTTGATGACAGACTGGTTTGTTTGGTATTAATGTCTTTTCAACTGCCATGGTCATTTCAGGATGGCGTTATAGGGGCCGCAAATTTTGCCTCGCAAGGGTTCTTTAACGTGCAGCCAACAAACGACTACACGGGACCAACGGCTTTACTTCCCTTCTGAAGGAAGTGCGTGATCTCAGGATTTTCCCCCTAAAAAAATCCTCGTCGTCCTCGGCCGGGGTCGAACCCGCTTCCCCGGGCATCTGACATAGACTGGCCTCACGGAGACATCATCCTTGGACATCATCATGTCAGGTACAGCTTTCTGCTCTGATCTTATCATCGCTTGGTGCGCCCTTTTTTCTGTTAGTTCTTATGTGTTCGTCCCTGGCGTTGGAATTAATATCCTCTTAAACCAGTATATCAAAGACGCTCACCATCCTTCTGGGTCCCTGGCGTTAGGATTAGTTTCCTCGCAAACCTGACTTTATTTTTTCAGCTAGGTGCATCCTTTTAAGGACGACTATTTCTTGTAGACACGTAACCAGGTTACCAATAGCGGCTTTAGTATGCCAAATGAAGGAGAGTTCTCCCAGGAGTTCGTATACAATGACGTCATCACCAGAGACAAGTGTTTTGCTACATTTGATACAATCATCAGTGAAAAACATGTAGCACTAAAGAATGATATATGCCAACATTTCATGACAGAAAAGAGCAAGAAATTTCAAGAACAAAGATGAGTTTTACTAAAATAATTCGATTTATTGATTAACAATGCTCTTGCAACCAAGTCCGTGGCTGCCAGTCCCAGTATTATTATTATTATTATTATTATTATTATTATTATTATTATTATTATTAACAATTATGCACTCACATGGAGCAAAATTAATCTTTCACTATATACAATTATGCTGCTTATACATAATCCAATTATATAAAATAGTTTGGATATGACGTTGATGGTTAACACATTTATCTTGGTCACATAATAATATCCTGTCGTATTTGTAAAGGCATATCATTCCATAAAAAGATAGAATTATAGGTAAAAAATTTCTCTAACCAGCTGGAGATAATCTCCAAAGGCTGGATAAGAAACCATTTCACTTTTCTAGTAGTGGTATCTACATTCAGCCATTGCTGGATAAAGTGAGCTGGATGGGATTTAACTAAAATTGCATTTACCATCTTTTTTTTAACTTAACTAAGTTTATATTTGATTCAAAAGTCAGTAAGTTCAAATTATTACATATTTTTGTGATAGAAGATCTCCAAGGTAAATTTAAGGCCGTTCGTATCACATAATTATAGGCCACACGTAGTTTTTCTAAGGAGTGTTTGTTAGATGTATACCAGATAATTAACCCATACAGTATCTTTGTTAACACCTTAACCTTCGAACTGACTCCTTATATGGAGAAGGAGGATGAGTTTAGCCTCCTCGATAAACACTGCTTTATCTATGTTCTGTCATTACAACGTTATATTATATTCATTGTTAATATTTCTTGGAAACTAACATCTAAAACGATGTATGCCAACAATTGATGACAGAAATGAATAAGAAATTTCAAGAACAAAGGTTAGTTTTACATAAACAATTCGTTTCAATGTTTATAGTTAATAAATATAACTAAAAAATTAAATAATAATTAACAAATAACAAAATAATAAATATATAAGTATAATCAAAATAAAACTAAAAAATCAAATAAAGAGCTGACGTTTCGGATAGAGCCTATCCTTTCTCAAAGCAAAAAAGGATAATTCTCTAAAAGCAAATAGAATATTAGAGAATTATCCTGAAGTGATAATTCGTTTCAATGTTTAAGAATGCTAATGTAAACAAGTCGTAGCTGCTAGTCCCAATATCAAATCCACTCCTGATATGGAGAAGAAGGATGAGTATAGCCTTCACGAAAAACACTGCCCTATACATGTTCTGTCATTGCAACATCATTTTATGGTCATTGTTAATATTTCTTGGAATCTAACACCCAATCATCGCATCATCACCACCTCGGTTTCCAAAACAGATTACGTCATAAGGTATCCGGGATATTTGAGCAAATTCTTGGATTTGCTGTGCTACCAGATAAATTATCCCCAGGTTTTCTCAGACTCTTTTTAGATTTTGCAATATCTGAATGTGAATATACACTAAAAATAAACACATGAAAACACTTAGTACAGTAAAAATTCAAAATGAAAATTCGAAAAACTTTTTTAGGGTTATTTACTATTTGGTAATCGGTTGTTACAGTTCGCAATCTGCTCTCGATGTCTTGAAGCAAAACTTGTCCATACATCCTCTTGTTTCTTCTGTTGATAAGATTGCATCATCGAGGGCCGCCTGGGAACTTCGATGACACTGGATCACCCACCACTTGCTGAGTTTCTCAATATTTTGCTAACTCTCTATGATTCCCTGTAGGTGCTCATGTATAAAGATGTTCATGAAAATATTAAGTTCTAAGAACTATCATTTCTAAGAAAGGCCCGAACAACATTTTCATTGCTATAAATTGCATTTCTAAAGCACAATGTTGCTTTCACATACCTGGAGTTCGTCGAGCATCTTCGTGATATCTATATAGCTTAACCGCCTCCAATGATAACGTCCAGTTGAAACGCGTCAGGCAAATAAAAAGGTTTCTACCGCATCTCTTTGGACCCTTATTCATTTACTATAAATGTTGCTTTGCATTTTTGTTCATGAGATATCTATTGTTAGTCCGTGTATAGAGAATTGTTAGCATGTTGATAACATTGTGGTATTTATTGTTGCTCAAATTTTGGCTTCCTTTATTGCTCATGAGATATTTCTTATTAATATGCCCTGCCATTATTATGAATATCATAACAGATTTGTTATTTTTCGAAATTCGTTCGAGATATTGAACTTCCTCATGCTTTGAAGGTCAAGTTAGCAAAGCTCATCAAGATCGGAATAAAACTGTAGATTTGTATAAGAAACAAACGCAACACACGCACACACTCATACACAAGCCCACACCAGCAGTCTTCTTTATCTGCATACTAGCAGAGGCATCCAGCGTTGATCGGGATCACTGCAGTTTCTAGGCAAACAGAAAAATCCCAAGAAGTTAAATAATAATAACTCAAAATTTGTTTTGAGTAATTCTACAATTTCCTGCAGTAGACTCTCCCGTTGTTCAGATATTTCCGACACCCAGATAACTTATATGGCGACATCCAGATGTTTTTGACGATTGAGTTTAATCTGATTTTATACATTTTAAATTTGTTCTTGTAACGTTTCCTCGTTTCGAGCCTATTCCTTTGGAATGCATGCATAATAATAATAATAATAATAATAATAATAATAATAATAATAATAACTTTTTATCATCTCTGACCAAATACTTTTCTTCATTATTATGAGCAGCTCTTAATCCCGCGTCGCCCGGAATTTTATTTAACTTCTTGGTTGACCTGCCTGAGATTAAAATGTTCACCACAGGGAAACATCACTGGATACTATAGAACTTCGAAGTTTCCCTTGCCCTTGAAGTTTCCCTTGCCCTTTTATATACTCCTGCTGTAGACAAAGTTCCTGTTGTTCAGAACTTTCCACCCCCCAGATAGCTTTCCTTATCTTGGACCTGCAGTGGTGTTCTGACCAATACTCCTTCTGTCTCTATCCTTTCCAAACAACACTAATTTTCACCAGACTGGACGTCTGTAACGGAGCTCAACAAAGACACGCGTGACTCCTTTGTTTCCTCGATAGACATTGCTTTATCTATGTCCTGTCGTTGCATCATCATTTTATGCCTGAATGTTAATAATTCTTGGAAAGGAAGGTTCAATTATCACCACCTCGGTTTCAAAACCATTCACATTTACTCAGAAGATATTGGGGATTTTTTAGGAAACGTTTGGATCTGCTGTGCTACCAAATAATCTAAATGATATCCCCGGCCTTAATCGGGCTCTTTTTTTTCATTAAATTTTGCAATAACTGAATGTGAATATACAATAAAAATGATCGCATCAAATCGCTTAGAATTAATACAGTAAAAATGCTTAATAAATACGTATTCGAAAAACTTTTTTTTTAAATTCTCCCAATGGATGGTCATCTGCATGTATGGCACAACTAGCCAAACAATTCCTTGATCAACTAGTTTTACATTTGATGGTACAGTTTCGATGATTTAAATCTATACTTGGACGGCAGTGCATGTACATGATTGTTTCTGTCAGTGTGTTCTGCAATCCCAACAACAGGAATGGGCTTATTCATTTCTTGGTATTCTGATTTTACTTTCCCGCTCTGATCTCGATGTCTTGAAACAAAAAATTGGCCATTCATCACTTTGTGTGGTCTAGCAGTCGCCGTTACTTCTGTTGATCTTGCATCGTCGAGGGCCGCCTGAGAACTTCGATGAGTACTTGATACCTCACGATTAGCTCAGTTTCTCAATAGTCTGGTAACTCTCTTTTATCTCAATTAAGAGCTGATTTTAAAAGTATTTCAAGAAAATGTAAGGTTCTGAGTACTGTCAGTTGTAAGAAAAACCCAAACAACAGGAATTCTATGCATTTTTACAAATTGAACCTTATTTATAAAGCACAAGCTTTGTCTTGCATTGTTGGTCATGCGATACCTCTTAATAATATGCCAAGCCATCATCATGAATATCGATTTATTATTGATAATTATTATTTTTTCGAAATCTGAGGATAAGAGTGAACTTCCTCATGCTTTGAGGATCAAGTATGCAAAATTTCATCAAAATCGATATAAAACTGTAGATTTGTATAAGAAACAAACACACCCATAAACCCACCCACAAACGCTCTTCTTTATAATCTCACTAGCGGAGGTACCCGGCGTTGCCCGGGTTAATTACAACTGTAGGTAAACAGAACAATCTCAAAAAATTTAATTATAACTCCCAATTGTTTAAATAATAACTTATTCAGTAAAACACAGAGCAAAGAAACTATCCATTCTACGAAAAATACGAAAAACAGAAATTCTAGGTGATATATCGGGACTTTATCTAAACTCTTCTTGACTTGCCTCACCACTGCGGGAGCGTCACCAGATACTTCAGACTCAAGTTTTTCTTGCCCTTGACGTAGAAGCTCTTGCTCTATTCGAAATTCCCGTTGTTCAAATGTTTCAAATTCCCGTATAGCCTTTTCTGTTTTAGTTGCAGAGTTTCTCTGACCAATACTCGTTCTTTCTCTTTCTTTACCAGACACATAAATTTTTGCCCATCGTCTTGACGCTTGATAGGGATCTCAAAGGAGACACGCGTGACTCCTTTGCCTCATCAATAGACGCATCCCTATTAATGTTCTGTCACTGCATCATCATTTTATGCTCATTATTATAAATTCTTGGTAACGAACGTTCAATCATCGCATTATTAGCATCTCAGCTTCCAAAATATACACATTCCAACAGAATATAGTCAAAATGTATTTTTATGAAATGCTTGGATCTGCTGTGCTACCAAATACGCTAGGTGATAACCCCGGCGTGGCTAGGACTTTTTTTGGATTAAATTTTGAAATATCATAAAAATAAACACATGAAATCGCTTAGAATTAATACAGGGAAAATTATTAATGAAAATTAGAAAAAAGATTTTTAAAGGCTCACAATGGATGGACTTTGCCAAAGATGCCATTGCTAGTCTAAATAATTTCTGAATCACGTAATCTTACTTTAGATGTACACTTGATGTTGTTGCAATTCCCTTTCTTATCTTGATGTCTTGAAGCAAAACTTGGCTATTCATCACGTTGTGTACTCTAGCGGTCGTCGATTCTTCTATTTGCTCAATTTGCTCAATATAATACGAAGCTAAAGGAGTACTTTCTCTGTTTTCTTTCCACTCTCTCTCCATTATCTCGAGTTACTAATCGTTTTTAAAGATTTTAAAGAAATTGTTAAGTACTAAGAAAAGCCTAAATAACAGGAATTCTATGCATTGTTACAAATCAATGTTGCACAAACTTTGCCTTGCGTTCTTGGTCATGAGGTAATATTGTTGATCCTTGCATAGTGTTGGTGCATTGCGTATTGACACCATTGGTGATACCTATTGTTGCTCATGAGATATTTCTCATTAATATGCCCTACCACAACCATAAATATCGATTTTTTATCAATAATTATTATTTTTTCGAAATCTGAGGTAGACAGTGACTTTTCTCATGATTTGAGGGTCAAGTATGCAAAATTTCATCAAGATCGGAATAAAACTGTCGATTTGTATAAGAAACAAACCCACCAACAAACAAACATCCTACTTTATATCCAGGGTGTTTTATAATTGGTGTCTCGTCTTTAGGTCCAAATAACGACTCAAGGGGAACAGATTGGGGGAAAATGAATATTGATTATTTGGTTTTAATGTCCCCTAATTCAGAAAAAAAAACATTTCGCGTCCCTGGGGGTGAAGGGGTAAATTTTGAAAATTGTTATTTTATAGGGGTAGGGGTTAGACCCCATGTGTTATTCAGAAAGTTGTAAAATGTGGATTTAGCAAAAAACCCGTTGAAAAAATCTCATCCCCTGCCCTATATCCAGTGGGTAAAATGGAAAGTATGGCTAGCTAATGTAGACAAAAACAGAAAAACTCATTTCCCATTTCGCATGTACAGTTTTCAAATTTCATAATGTTTTTCCTGGGGGGAAAAGCCCGGTCGAGTTTATTAGCTTTTCAGGGTAACGACTCATTCATTCTCATTAATTTTCCAAATGTAGGCCTTATTGTTTTCTAATAAGTATGGTTTTTGTCCACATCGGCTAGCCAAACCTTTCACTTTACCTACTCAATAAAGGGGGTAGGGTATGAGATTTTTTCACCTGGATTTTGCTAAACCCACATTTTATAACTTTCTAAATAACACATGGGGTCTAACCCCTACCCCGACAAAATTAAAATTTTCACAATTTACCTCTTCACCCCCAGGGACGCGAAATGTTTTTAATTTTGAATTAGGGGATTAGATAATGAAAGCTAATGTGGATAATTAAGATGTAAATATCAATAAAAAACTCTTTAGCCACAACAAAGAAATAAAGGAAAAATACAACCGTAATCTGGAGAATCTGATTAGTTAACTCGTCTTTTTGGATTAGTTTACTCCTGGACTGCTGAACGATGGTAGCAATCGCTACCGAAAGGATTCTCCAGATTACGGTTGTATTTTTCCTTTATTTCTTTGTTGTGGCTAAAGAGTTTTTTATTGATATGAATTAGGGGACATTAAAACCAAATAATCCATATTCATTTTACCCCAATCTGTTCCCTTTGAGTCGTTATTTGTACCTAAAGACGGGACACCAATTATGAAACACCCTGTATGTAGACTACCAAAGCCACCCTGTATTGCCCGGGATAAGTTGAGTGTAGAAAAACAGAACAACCTCTAGAAATTAAATAATAATTCAAATTGGTTTTCATTAATTCTCTAATTTCTTATTATAGACAAAGCTCGCATTTTCAGATGTTTCCAAAGCCTGGATAACTTTAACATGATAATGTTTTAAGGATGGACATCTATCTACAAAATACGTGATGCGAAAACAATCAAAAAAGTGTTACGGAAACAGCTTTCCATTGTTGATGCACGTTTAACCATTGTTGGCGCCGGCTTGAAGCACACGCCGGAACTTAAAAGACACGTGACCATTGTTGTCTAAGCAACAGTTTTTATTAGCACACTAGCAGGGGTACCCGGCGTACTGAGCCAACACCACCTAAGGAGAAAGCCTGAGCGCGGAAACATCATACATTGTTAAAACGTCATAGGTAGTCATCTTTAATCGCATTTCTACCAATAATAAGCCCTAAATTATGAGTAGGTATGATGATGTAACAATGTATGAAATTTTCGCGCTCAGGCTTTGAGTAGAGGTGGTGTTGACTGAGCATATCAGTTCGTGTCTTCGCATGCTCTAAACGTTAATGAGATGGTGCGCGTGGAGGATGCACACGAATGACGATTATTGAAAGGGCAGAACGGTCACTAAATCAAAATAATTTTATTATTCGTACGGAGCTTATTATTTATTACGATAACTTGAAAACGAATTAACTTTTTTACAGTCTGTTTTCACCAATCCATTACTATGGGACAGAGCACGAACAAGTACGAACGTGAGATAGCCGGAATAGATACGTGCTCTAATGGTGCCATTATAATACCCCCTTAACAATTTCCTATAACCAGATATGGCACGTAATATATCATACAAACTGTCACGACGCTCATGAACAAATATATAAAAAAAATAGTGATGGCAGATATTGGTCTAGTGTCACATGCACGGTGTATTTCTCATGAATGAATATAACGCATAAATAACGTTTGTGTGAATTGTTTAGTAGTACGTGTTTTAATGGTACCAAATGGTACTGTTGAAACTTTCAATGCTAAGATATGGCATGTAATATATCAAACAACTCATAACAACTTGTCATGAGTGAATATAACCAGTAAATAATGATAGTGGGAATTGGTTAAGTAGCACGTGCCCTAATGGTACCATATTGTACCATATGTACTGTTAGAACTTTCAATGCTAAGATATAGCATGTAATATAAAACAACTCGTGACAACGTGCCATGAATGAATATAACTAGTAAATAATGATTGTGGGACTTCGTTAAGTAGCACGTGTGCTAATGGTAACATATATCATATGATATATGGTATAACATATATCATATGATATATGGTACTGCTAGAACTTTCAATTCTAAGATATAGCATGTAATACAGGGTGATTCAGTCAATTTCTGACCGTTTCAGTACTATGATGTTTTGACCCATTAATGTTCACATACTTAGCATTTCAGTATGATATTTAGGCAGTTCGGAGTTTTTATTCCCGTGGAAAAGTCTTGATGATATGCTCAATGTGGCCACCACGAACGTTTAGAACTGCTCGCAGCCGTATGGTGAAATTGTTCATAACTCTATTCAGGATTTCTGCATCCACAAGGGTGCAGCAGCCCACGATGCTTTGTCGCAGCTACTCTAGGGTTCTTGGTGCTGTAGAGAACATATAAGGAACCCCCAGAGATAAGCATCATATGGGTTTAGGTTCGGACTCGCAGGCGAACAGATTTTTTGGTAGGGGAATCGACCAACCTTGTGCGAACATTTTCGACAACTTCGGCCGTTCGAACACGAGCTTCGCTCCCGCCTTTTTTCTTGACTTTAACACATCCAGTGGCACGAAATTGCTTGACAAAATCCATGATTGCTTGCCTGCCTGGTGCGTCTCGACACTTATACTCCTTCTGGAACTTTCTTTGCCAGGTTACAGGTGATTTTGTCTCGAAATACCATTCGACAACCTTGCATATCAGCTCTGTTAATAAAGCGGCGACATTTTTCAACAATACGATATTCATGCAGCGCCGTTGCAACAATACAATCTCCAACTATTTAGAAATTCGATAAGGCGCTCATATTCTTTCAATTGTTATCCCTAATGCACGTCATTCGAGTGAAATGGTCAGAAATTGACTGAATCACCCTGTATATCAAACAACTTGTAACAGCGTGTTATGAGTGAATATAACGCGTAAATAATGATAGTGGGAATTGGTTAGTAGCACGTGCCCTAATGGTACCATATGGTACTACTGGAACTTTCAATGCTAAGATATAGCAGGTAATATATCAAACAAATCGTAACAACGTGTCATCTATCTATATATATAAAGAAGGATGTTTGTGGGTCTGTGCGTCTGTGGCTCTGTGGGTCTGTCTGTGGGTCTGTTTTTTATACAAATCTACAGTTTTATTCCGATCTTGATAAAATTTCGCATACATGACCTTCAGAGCATGAGGAAGGTCACTGTCTACCTCAGATTTCGGAAAAATAATAAATATCGATAAAAAATCGATATTCATGGTTATGGCAAGGCATATTAATGAGAAATATCTCATGACCAACAATGCAAGGCAAAGTTTGTACAACAATAGGTATCAACAATGGTATCAACATGCAATTCACAAACGCTCTGCATGGACCAACAATCAATATCTCATGACTAACAATGAAAGGAAAAGTTTGTGCAAGTGTAATTATCCCGGGCAACGCCGGGTACCTCTTCTAGTGACTGAATATAACGAGTAAATAATGATACTGACAGTTCGTTTAGTGGCACGTGTTCTAATAGTACCATTTGATACCATTAGTTACTGTCTGGACTTTTAATGCTAAGATATGGCATGTCTTACATTAAACAACTCGTAACAACGTGTTATGAGTGAATATAACGCGTAAATAATGATAGTCGGAATTGTTTAGTAATCCATGTTTTAATCGTGCTATATGTTACCTTTGGAAACTGACAGTGCTAAGATATGGCGTGTAATATATCAACCAAGTCCTTACGAGTTGTTAGACCTATTGCTATCCATAGCTTATTTGTATCAAGAGCATATTGCTGTTAGGCTTAATAGTATCTAAAACTAAATGCTGTGAGACATATTGCTAATTAGTACATGTAGTAGTTAATCGCTTGCTTCAATAGTAGAAGGTAACATAGAAACACTTTAGCAATTGAATATGAAAAAATAATATATGCTTACACATAATGCTTCACCAATTGAAGCTAACTTCGTTTAACATTATGTGAGAATGCCTACAAATTAAATTTTTTTTATTTGTTTAAATATATAAAGAATAACTTCACTCTCCATTTAACCTTTCAGTTCTTCAAGTGTTTATTTGTTTAAATTCTCTCTATACATTTGCTTACATAAATAGTACTTTACAATTTATTTTTCATATTTATATATTTTTTCTAAAGTGTTTTAAGATGTTGGTTAATTCTCTATAACCATGTATGATGCTATAACACGAAAATGTGCTTCCTTTATCCGCTTTGGCGGTAAAATCATTCTTGTTTAAATCTTTACTACAGAGATATTATGAAATATATTAATGTGTGGCAACAGATAGCGCAACTGTACTTCGCTCTCTTACCTAGCCATGTAATGGCCTACTGTTTTGTTTTCAGCGTTTTGAATGAAGACTAATGAATCCTAGTGTATTGGAATAAACTCATTTCCATTACACTACATATATTTTATATTTCACAATTTAATTCATAATTTATTATTTTGAAACATTTAGATCTTTTGATGGTTTTCGAAGTCTTCAAGTTATCTATAATTTACGCCCTGGTAACATAATTTCTATGTACTTTGAAGTGCTTAATATATTTCTACAAATTCCTTCCTCTCTATAGTTAAGAATAACTTTCCGGCTAAAAAGAGCGTTACGCGTGAACAATTTTAATTTTTCGTCATACAAAATACACTCTTTTCAAGATTTTAGATACTGCAAGAAGCTTACACGTGCCATGCTTGTTGTCCTGCATTCGATTGTGACCACAGACGCGAGTAAGGAGAGGAACTTCAGTATAGACACTATGTTTACTCGACATTTTGAGAGATTCGACATTCGTGCTTATATTTCATACTTCAGTTATTCTAAGCCCTTATTCAGTATTACCGATGTACATGATTCTGTAGACTCGTCCATTGATAAATAAATAAAGGTTTATGTACTCGTATTTATTTATTTGTTGCATCTAAAAACATTATCATGATTCAATATTTCGGGTTGCAGATTCGAAACTAAGTCATGTTTTTGTCTTCCGATCATCGAATTCTTCAGGTAACAGTAACAAAAGAAATAATGCCGCATTTAACGGAATCGCCCCCTAAAGTCTGGCAACACTGCATAGGAATAACTGTATCCACTCTCCTTCTGAATTTTGGACTATCTCCTTGGCTTTGCCCACGAGCTTTTTATGTTGCACGCGGGCGACGTGCACGATTTGGACGGCCCTGCTTTAGACCATTCTTTCCTTCGAAGTTTCCCTTGTCCTTGACGTAGAAGATCTTATATTCTTCTGCTTTATAGGAAGCTCCCATTTTTGGCCTACCACTTTCTAAGAGTAAAGGCCTTTGTTTTCGTTTCAGAAACTCAAAATTTTCTTTTGTTGTTGAAATCGAATTAAAAACTCGCGATTCGTAAAGATATGGTGAATTTTTGAAAAAAAATTTTTCCGTCTGTACGTATGTATTGTAACGTGCTAGTAAACAGAGGTCGTGTTTACCGTCACGTTGAGCTCCAGCGGGAGGAAAAGAAAAAAGACCCGATTTCCTCTTAAGAAAACACAAAAGGTTCAATAATTAGCAAAACCCAGAATGATAGTAAAAATTAACTAAAACTAACCCGTCAAGAAAATAAGGATTAAAAGGAAAGTTAATGAGGTAAAAATAGCGATAACCCCCAGACCACGAGAGTTAATAATTTGATAGCCCCAGACAACGTTTCAGGAAAGAAAAACTAGAGAAATCCATATAAATATTTTCTTTATTGCTGACAGAAAATAGTTAGATGAAGCAGATAACAACCCAAGATCGGAAACCGTCTAACGGAAAAACTGGAATAGTCTCAGAAGTTGAAAGTACATCTAGTCCATATCGGGAGTAGTCCAAATTCCGAAAATGCAGAAGAAGTAACTGGAAGATACCGTGGAAACCGAAAAGTAATTCACGGAAAGGGTTGAGGGTCATACAAATAGAAGGTTGAGGTGTTATGCTTGTACTGCAAAAATAAAAAGAGAAACTGACAGCAAAAAGTAAGCAAATATTGGAAATAAAAAAAAAATAAGGTTTTCATAAATTCTTAAGAGATGCTAGAAAACAAACAAACAATATGTGATGTTCTAATACACAACTCTACAAAAGAGGAAGGTAGAGCTTAAAATTATAATTAACAAACCATTAGACCTCTTCCACAAGGACTCCGAAGGACGGGTAACAAAATAAAGCTAGAGTAATTACAACGGGATAACACTAAGAGGAATAAATACGGGAAAGGGAAGACAGACCAAAGGGTAGACACACGACATGAGAGGTGACGATCGGGCAAGACGGGAACAACATGGTTGAGGTCCTGAAAAACAAAACAAAATTAACAATGTATCATCAAGAAATTAAAAAAAATTAAAATGCTTTCAATTAAACGGATTTAATAAAATCATGAAGAAAGTAAATTAATAAAAGTTAATAATCAAATGAAGTTCAAACAGAACGAGTCGATTTTCTAAAACATCACCGAAATCTGAACATAAATGTCAAAAAAAAAATTCATCTGAATGGATTAGTTTCCTGATGATCTTGTATTGTGAAGGTTCTAGTTCAACTCCAAGTCGATCGACGAACTAAGGCATCATTCCTATATCATCAGTAAGACGGAGACAGCCAAGGGACGATGGGATCCACATCATATCTTCGACGAGAACAAACATTGTTATGTTCAAACAAACTAAAGAAGCAAGGCGAATTGAAGAACGCCTGTTAATTAGCCGAACGCTACATCGGCGAAAGAAAACAAAGTTCCAAAACCGTGACGGTCGTCTTCATGTCGGATAACCGCACATAATCAAAAAAAGAAAAGGCTTGTAGTCTTCTCAGATGTGGTGTAATGAAATCTTAACCCAAGATTGCACATTAAAAGTTACTAACATCAAATGACTGTAAAACCATCTCAATATCCCAGAGATGGGAGAGGAGGCTGTTGGAGCTAAGGCAGATGGTAATGCCTCAGCAGACGCCTAAACAGGGATCTTTAAATTTCTAGGCGCCTAGGCGCACATGCCGAAAAGTGTCTAGCAGTCCTATTAGGGACTGCGCAACTTTTATAAACGCCTCAAAAACGAGGCTGTTCGATACTGGAGAAGTATCAGAAGGCCATCGGAAAAGTGAGGTGGAAAGTCTGGTCTCCTCCGATGACCTCGCATAAACACTTAGATGTTGCATAGCGTTTCTTAAACGAAGACGGACCTAGCTGTGACCATTCTAGAAGAAGAAAAAATCGAAGCTGAATGGCCACTATCCTCCATACAGCTGTAAGTGATGGAGAATGACCTAGCGATCGACTTACACGAGCCAGCCAAAGTTCTTTATTAATGAAGGCGATCGCTAGAGCTAGGTCCGGTTTCAATACCTCGCCGGTGGAATCGTTAATGAAGAAACGCACAGACTGGTACGAAAGCTGTACCAGCCCGTAATGCAGCTTCAAACGATCCCAGATAGACTTGGCAAACAGGCACTCGTAAAAAATATGGCTGTCCGTCTCGTCAACGCCGCAGAACAGACATCCAGCAGACCCGACCACTCTCCACTGATGAAGTCGTGTAAGAGAGTGAAATCCGTGATGCAACAGTCGCCATTGGTAATTAAATACTGTTCGCTCGAAAGCAAAAGACTTCAGCAGCTTTAGGACTGCTGCCCACGGATAATCAGGAAAAAACTTGAAGATGTCGGTTGTTTCTTCTGAGTCGGACTGCTGGAAGAACCACGATAGGCGCAATGAGCCCCACTCTTGTGGATCCAGACGGCGCAGCATAGGGAAAAATGTCACAATGTCAAGGGAAAAAGTCTTATATAGGTGTGGTTGTTGATGATAGGTAACCACTGGCAACAAGGGTGGTAATGGAAGCCTATTCACCTTGAAGAAGACACGTAGATGCGAAAACACAAAATTCGCCCACATGGGGGGAGAAAAAAGGAATACCCGAATCATTGCAGCCAGTCTGGCCGCAACAAGATAACGTTTGATGTCGGGTAAACCTAAGCCGCCTCTCTCGAAGGGGGTAAAGATAAAAGAGGCCCGCACTGGATGACGACGCTGAGCCGACATTCCCCACACGCAGTTCACCATCGCACTACGCAACCTCTGAAGGTCTTTGTATGAAGGCAAGGTGAATAGGCATTTCGATGTTAACACAGGAAGCACATGCGTCTTTATAAACCTCACCTTGACGAACATTGAAGTTGGGAAGCGAAAGCTTCTGTCAAGGCGAGTGATGCATTTTTCAACCACTTGTTGCCAGTGCATAGAGTCCATAGTCGGTAGAAAAGAGAAGACATATCCAAGCACCACGATTCGGTCACACCACGTTATTGGGAAAGATTTAAGATAGTCCACAGTCCAGTTCCCAATAGCAATACCTTTAGACTTGACGAGGTTGATGGAACTCCCCGTCGAAGTACTAAAGTGGTCAAAGGTCTCTTTATAGATGCTCAAGGAATATGAATCAGACGCAAAAAGCACTACGTCATCCGCATAAGCCAGTGTCCTGATGTTAATGGATGCGGCTGGCAGATCATATCCTCGAACATCATGGTGGCGATTTAAAAACTGTAGTAATGGTTCCAGATAAAAAATGTACAGGAGGGGGGATAATGGACAACCCTGCCTGACACCTTTTAAGAGTTCGAAGGTGGAAGATGTGGAACCATTAATCGCCACGCATGATGTGGCCGAATCGTAGAGAGCGGAGATCATCGTAGCAAAAGCCCGAAGACGAAGATGACGAAACACTTTGAAGAGAAATAAGTGGTTCACTTTGTCAAATGCCTTTTCTTGGTCAAGGCTTAACACAGCTAGAGTTTGCCGGCGTGCACAGGCTTCCTCCATCACGCACCGAATGGTGATTAAATTGTCCGACATCCTGCGAGATGGAATAGAGCAGGATTGTCCGGGGTTGATGAACTCGTCAGCATAGATTTTAAGTCTTGATTAGAAGACGCCAGTGAAGACCTTATAATCCGTGTTGAGAAGGGTTATTGGCCTCCACTGGGTGACGAGCTCTGGATTCGGCACTTTAGGCAGCAGGATGATTTTCCCTCTAGTGAACTCTGCGGTAATGGAGGAAGGATCTTTGATGATGGAATTCAGCACTTGAACCAAGAAAGGGCCAAGAAGTTTCCATGTCGCATTGTAGAAAGAGTATGGAATGCCATCCATACCCGGGCTGGACTGATGACGGCCGTCCGCTGACAGGAACTTCTTGACTTCGTCTTCGGTGAAGGGACGTGTAATGAAGGCATCGGAATCCTCTGAAAAAGGTCGCAGTGACTCAATCCAATTGTCCGTGGCGTCTGATGGGAAGATTGGGTTACTAAAGGCAGACGAAAAGTGGGAGTGGAAGGCTGATAAGATGTCAGAATCAGCAACCACTTCCCTACCTTCCACAACCAAGCGGCGACATTTCTTGATGTTGGCTCGACGTCTCTCCTCAGCAAATACGGCCGATGACATATTTCTGACGTCAGCAGCCCAGGTGAGTTTGGCTCTGAGCGCTGCGCCAGATGCTTTACGGATCATCAGAGCGTTGATTTCGCTCTTCACCTGACGAATATCGGCCGCAAACTCCTCTTTAGGGGTGGAATTTTGGAGGAGCCGGAGGATTTCTTGGAGCATAAGGAGATGACGACGGCGGCGCCTCGCAGCATCAATCCCAATCTTCCTAAAAAATCGTTTGATTTTATCCTTGAAGACAAGCCACGAAGCAAGAGTAGGAGACACATTGTGGAAATGTTTTTCCACAAACTGAACAAACATTCCCCAGTATTCCTTGTCGTCGAGCAGAGAAACGTTCAGGAACCAGTTTTTGTTTGAAGCACTGCCTGCGGCGCAGGCTGAAGATGGAGGTTTCCAAGACCACATGATGGCACTGTGGTCAGAAAAAGAACACGGAATAACCTCCATCTGTCCAGGTGAACCAGCAAAAGCATTATCGATCAAAAATAAGTCTAGTCTCGATGATATAAGGGGTCCTTGATGGTAAGTGAACCCCGGATGAGTTGTCAGTGACTGGTGTGTCCATAGATCGAATAATGCATTTTGCTGACATAACTGATGCACATGTCCAGACGAAAAGTTGTTATCATCGTCTGGATGGCAGTTGAAGTCGCCTGCAATCACCACAGGCACAGCACAACACAAATAAAAGTTCAAATCGTCGAAGAACGTCTGTTTCTCTGCTCTTCTGCATGGCGCATACACAGAGATGGGAGAGGAGCTGATGATGTCGATTCCGAGACCGAGCTGATACTGCCTGAACTTACCATTTTTAGTTAACAGCCAACCTACTAGAATAAACAAAAATATTTAAAATATCACGTCCCGCGTGATAGAATTTCCGAGTTCTTGGAAAAGAAAAGATAAGTTTGCTCCAAGAAAACGAGCTATTTAATATAACGACGACTGAACAATGGCAACAAAGAAAAACGTGAAACTTTTAACAATAGCGGTGACGACGAACCTCAGGGGAAGAAAAGATAATTAACGAAAATCGTTAATTTCTAGGTAAAATTTCTCCTAGAAATTAAATTTTTTAAATCACGAAAAAACTATACTGAAAAAGGAACAAAGGTTTCTCAAAATCTAAAAGTTCCTGAAAGCGCGTTCTAAAGAAAACATGTATAAGGTACGGAAAAGAGAGAGAAGAATATTAAATAATCAGGTTTGAAAAAGCAAACGGGAGATATCATTTTAAAAAAAACGCATCATTATTAAAAGACGACAAGAGAAGACATTGAGCTCACGCACGAAATAATTCTAATAAACGGAATTAGGTAAACATAAGAATTCCAAACGCTTTACTAAAAGCCTTGACGGAAAAATTAATATAGTCAAAAGATCCTCAAGCGACCAAAGTAAAATTTTCTATGGGAATAACAACCTAAGACGAGCGACATCCCAATAGAAGTCAAAAGACATGGGGAAACTCGCCTTATAACGGTAATCAAAATATAACCCAAGAAAAAAAGAGAAATGACGCGAAGAAAAAAATTGACATTTTTAATTTCCCAGGCGAAAATTATCATTAACCTGTAAAATTGACGCTAACCGAACGCGTCGAGTAATCCCTTTATAAAAAAAAAAACGCGGAGGGGGAATACGGTAACCTCCGTTTATAAAAAAAAATAGTAAAGCGAAAGGTGAAAAATAGTGGATTACCTACACCGATAGACATGGGAGCTGCAAAAGTCAAAGGGTCAATAATGGGTGACCGGAATCAGGAATATCGATAAGTCATTGAGGGATGGAAACACGACGTTGGAAGAGTCTGCGCAGAGAGATAAAGATAGCAGAAAAGACTATCATAGAACGTCGAAGACGAAAAAAAAAAATTTTAATACAGTAGAGGGTAAAGAAGTACGTAACAGTATGTACATGTGTTTGTACTGTAACGATTTAATAGACAGAAGAAGGCAAGGAATCACTTCAGACGTTCCCGTGCCCCGACATCTTCAGTTGACGAAGGTTGCTTTTCTGTGAGTGATAAAGACTGCAATGGAGAGAAACACGAATTCTGCCATTAATAATGAGATAGGAGAAATAGTCAATTAGCTACTTATCTTGGGTATTCTGCCATGGTTCCACTTTGTCTTCCATCATTATCTCCCAGGGGTACGTAATTCACAAATCAAAACGAATAAAGCACAACATTTAAATAATGATTTCTCACGACCACAACATTCTGACAAAAATAACCGTGGCTTTATTTTTAAATCCTTTCTACAATCTCGGTTATAACCACATTCGATAATGATCCTTTTGTATTTTAATCTTGAAAAACAACAATATAGTTTGCCGCTCACGGCGTCAGAAAACTAAAAAAAAAAAAAACTAAAAATAATAATCGAACATCTACCATAAATTAGATCCTATCCAGTATCACAATAACAAATTATTAAGGTAGTTCATGTCCTTCTAAATTCTTCGTCAAACGTTCTTGGATTGGGATCCGTCAACATCCCAAGAACGTTGGATTCGACCTCTTAAGTAAGTAAAATCTTTTTACCTTGTTTCTCTTTTTGTTGCACCAATAATATTAAAAACTCAACTTAGTTTTCTATAATTATTCCCTTTTTAACTCATTTATCCATGCAAGTTTAGTCTTTAACTAACCACAGTTTCTCTTAAAGAGGAATAATCTTAATTTATGTTTAATCTTTTTTTTTCCTTTTGTTTTCTTCTTTAGGTGAGTCTAATTGAAACAGTTAAGTATTTATTTTGAAAATTAAGTTCGGTTGGTTTAGATCACGTGGAATTGCGCACGTAAGTTTAGGGAAAGGAAAATCTAAAACTAAACTAATAAAAACTATGGGAAGGGTAGGGGTTTCTCCAAAACAGATTACACGAATCTAGCGGTTTTGGAGGTGTTAGTAAAAGGAACAAACTTTCGGCACCGACTTTTTTTTCATTTGTAATCTCCAACTTGTATGTGTATAAATATGTGTAAACTCGTATAAAGTGTGATATACATGTGGGTTAATTTATGTACGCATATGTAAATTGTATAAATACACTATATAATTGTGTAAATATGGCTATATAAATGTGCAAGTAGCTGTAAAAATGTGTAAATACGTATATACGCGTGTCACAATCCATTTCAGGTGTTCGACTACGTCCGGTCATCAGCGGACTTCTATTTTTACGTCTTATCGAGGGTTTCTCACATTCGAAGAGCATGGCTGGGACTTCTGCAGACTCTGGGCACAAACGATTCTAAATAAAAAAGTGTAAACAAAAAAAAACATCAACGGGAATGTCTTACAATCTTTATGGCCCATATACCATTCTCAGTACCAGACAGGCCTCTTCATTATTCTTTATTTCCATTCCGAGGCGTGGCATATCTTCATTCCATCGATTATCAAATATTTACCAAACGTTTTGAGAATTCTTCTGATATCGACATCTCTTTTAATCGTGAAGAGGAGAGACTATATAACTATTCATGATGAGTGTCCAACTTCTCGGACTGTTTGTCCCTTTTTGCTCTGTTCCAAACTCTTCTTACTCATGGCGGATGTCGTCTGTTTTGTAACTGACTAGCTTCTTCTCTTTTTTTTATTATTATATCATTATTCTTATGTTTTCGTCGTTATGCGAACAGAATAACTCTGTTAACGCGACGATTGTCGCTCGCATATTTGCCATTGTTGTCTCACCATCGTTTACCAGCTCTATCAAAATAGTACGCTATTACCATTGCTTTATTCTTAGATGAGGGGCAATAGGCAAATGACGTCGCCGTAAACAATCTTATTTTGTTATATCGTCAGTTTGTGAAATAAGATAGGTAGAAGGAGGGAGACCCATAACGTCCAATCTTTTGGAACGTTACAGTACGTACATATGTATGTATGTATGTATGTATGTATGTACGTATGTGACCAATATTGTACAGCTAATTTTTCTGAAACGGCAAATAGCCGAACCAAATAAAAATTATACTTACTTAGAAGGTTCCTTAAATTGTGCACTAGCGCATATTTTATGTCAATTGAGTAAGCCTTTTTCAAGATAATATTTTCTAAAAAATAAAAACTGGCTGTAGCGTTAAAACGAGGGAACAAAACTTAATAAACTCAGACATGTACGTATTCCGCTCATTAAGCAGATTTTTTTTTGTAAATGACATATTTGGCTGTGATGGGCTGTTTTGGAGTTATTTACTCTCCCCTCCCCCTGTCAATTTTTTTTATTTATTTTTTTTTTTATTTTATATTTTTTGGAATTTCAGACAGTGGGGTTCTTAAACTATACATTGACCATTTTTTATGGAAATGGGATAAGCCTTTTTAGATTAATTAATTTTTTTAAAAAAATGAGGAAATGGCAGAAACATTCATTTCAAAGCTCCAAACACAATATAAACGGCATGAAGAGCTTCCTCTTAATGAAAAATGCAATTTTCTTTTTGTTAGAATACGTTTTATGTTTCGATACTGGGATGCCACGCTTAAAAGTGTTGATCACGAAAACCTTAATAACATCAAAACTTTTAATAATAGAAAAATGAATGATATTGCATTCGATAATATACAGGATGTTTCATAATTGGTGTCCCGTCTTTAAGTCCAAATAACGGCTCAAGGGGAACAGTTGGGGGGAAAAAATGAATATTGATTATTTGGTTTTAATGTCTCCTAATTCAGAATAAAAACATTTCGCATCCCTGGTGGGGGGAAGGGGTAAATTTTGAAAATTTTAATTTTGTAGGGGTAGGGGTTAGACCCGATGTGGTATTTAGAAAGTTGTAGAGCATCATGTAAAATGTGGGTTTAGCAAAAAACCCGGTGAAAAAATCTCATCCCCTGCCTTTTATCGAGTAGGTAAAGTGAAAGGTATGGCTAGCTAAACCACCATTTTCACCGGGTTTTTTGCTAAACCCACATTTTACAACTTTCTAAATAACACATGGGGTCTAACCCCTACCCCTACAAAATTAAAATTTTCAAAATTTATTATGAAATGTTTTTATTCTGAATTAGGGGACATTAAAACCAAATAATCAATATTCATTTTCCCCCAATCTGTTCCCCTTGAGTCGTTATTTGGACCTAAAGACGGGACACCAATTATGAAACACCCTGTTTAAAACAAAGCATGCTTTAGACTTTGACTGGCTTCTTGCTGACGTCATCGGCTGATGCAATCGAAGTACAAAGTTGAGTCAGAAAATGTGCTCTCTGGCGGAGATTAATTTAATCTAGCTCCGGCTTCCTTTATGATAGCACGACATTTTAGGTGTCGTTTGTTTTATCTTTTTGCGCTTTATAAAACAGCTTAAATTATTAAACCTCAATAATTAATAGTATCTAACATATCGGCTTTCGAATTATGAAAATTTTGCAAAAATTACAGAATTTCAAAGTTTATGCATAATAAACGCCAGAAAAATTACAGAACATATCACAGGTAAACAGATTTAGAGATGGGGAATCCATGAAGACCAGGATGTCCGATGTTGAACGTCTACGGGCTCAGCAGAAACGGCTGAAAGTTGAGTCGTGGTGCCGCCAAAGTGAACTGTAGCCCGATACGAATGCGCCAATAACTTCGGCGCAAATAACATATCTGATGATATATACGTTTCAACACCGAGTGATAAAATCCAACCCATGGAGGTCTATAATGAGCCATAACCGTCAGCATTAGCAGCATCTTCATCAAATGCGATTTTTGTACGGAGCGATGTAGAGGGTGAGGCATTTATCTTGAAACAACTGAATATCTCGGATGCTAAGCATTGTACGAAAGAATGTCCCGAATCAAAAGTGTATTATTTCGCGGGGGCAATTCATTAGTTAAAAAATTACCCCCCCCCGCCCTTGTGAGGGGGCTGGAAGAAGGGGGTAACTTTGAAATCTTAAATAAGAATCCCTATTTTAATGGCATATTCAGATTGTACACAAGATTCGAGAAATGTTTAATTCTTGGTGTTTTTTCAATTCATCCAACCGTTTAGGAGATAGAGGCCCTGAAAGTGTGGAACTTTTAAAGTTTTGAACCCAAATTTATTGATGAAGACAAAGAGATAGAGAGTGGGTCTTACAGACATTCCTATTCTACTTTTTAATGGTCTTTAAGAATCCGAAGTCAGAATTTCAAAAATCTAATATTTTTCAATACACACGCATTGATTCTGTCTCTGTAGGAGAGCTGCCCCCAAAAGTTTACTTGTGCAGTAAAAAATTTTGAATTTTTGTAATTCTTACTTCGGATTCTTAAAGACCATTAAAAAGTAGAATAGGAATGTCTGTAAGACCACTCTGTTTGTCTTCATCAATAAAATTGGTTTCTAATTTTTAAAAGTACAACACTTTCAGAGCCTCTATCTCCTAAGCGGTTGGATCAATTGAAAAAACACCAGGAATAAAACATTTCTCGAATCTTATGTACTCTCCGAGTATAACATTAAAAATATGGGTTCCTATTTAAGATTTCAAAGTTATCTCCTCCCTCCAGCCCCCCTCAAAAGGAGGGGGGGGGTAATTTTTTAACTAATGAATTTCTCCCGTCAAATAATTCACTTTTGATTATTGACATTTTTTCAATAATGCCTCAAGATAAATGCCTCACCCTGTATATGCGACAGTTTAGGACATGAAATTCATATTTCCTTCTATATTCATAAACAAAAAATTTGGATATTCGTGTAATGTTTGTGATAGAGTTTGTTTTGAGATGGACTTGGAGCACCTAGGTAACAGAAGTGTGATATCTTAGCTTCATCACTTTCATCAGTGCTGTGTGAAAAATTTCATGGTGTGTAATCATTGTAGAACAAATTTAAAACTATTCAAAAAAATGGCGTTCTAAGTCATAGGATAGCAGGCGTTTTTGCAATTTTTTTAAATGTTAACTGTTTAACGAATGTGAACCTATACTGACAGACTGGTCTATAGACGCTGATATCAATGATATTTGTATTGTTAAAGCTTTGTACAATGGTGTAGTGAGATCTTTACTAGGAAGTGTTTATTCTGAGTGGCCAGATTATTATGGCCACCTGATGTTTTTAGGCAAATTAGCTATGATATCGTGCTGAAATTGCTAAAGAGCCGGGCTAGTGTAAATAGGCAAGCAGGTTGTTTACCACAACATTGGAAGTGATTTTTTCAGAAGATTATAGCTAAACGACGCGATTCAGCAGCCTTTCATGATTGCTGGCGCTCGGAGCCTTGGAACTAATATCAACAAAACGGCTGCATTCGTTAAATGTTCAAGAGCAGCTGCTGTTAAATTGTTACAGACTGGACTGTCTGCCAGAAAACTGGGTCCGAACGTGAAAGTTGTGGCCATCAATGATCAGGCAGACAGGAGAGTGGCGACACTGGTACAAGATAACAGAAGGGCAACAGCGCATCAAATTACTGCAGATCTTTATCAGGGACCCTCTCAAATGATCTCTGGATGCACTGTTCGCCATACACTGTATAGTATGGAATATGGGAGCCGAAGGCCAGTTCGAACACCTTTTTGCTATCTGCAGTTAACAAGATAAAACTTCTCCAATTCGCACAGGAACACAAGGATTGGACAGTTGAGCATCTGAATAAAGTCATGTGGTCTGATGAACCATGTTTTCAGTTGAACCATGCAGATAACAGAAGGAGAATTTGACGGAAACTGCATGAAAGCATGGACCCCACATGCATAAGTACAATTGTTCAAGCTCTTGGGGGCAGTCATGGTTTGGGCCATATTTTTCTTGGCATGATATCGGTCCTTTAATTGGTGTAGAAAAACATCTGAATATCAGAACATAACTAAGTATGTTTACTGATCAAGTTCATGCAATCATGTTGATGGTGTTTCGCCATGGAGATGGCTTCTTCCAACGTGACAATGCGGCATGCCGCGTGTATCCTGCAGATGGTGTATCCTGTGCGTTGTTTGCTGCAAAAAAAGATTTTTTGCTACTGAATGCATGCTTTAATCCCTATGTTGGTTGTTCAGTTGAAAGTGATAGTAACGCGAGATCGTTTCGATCGCCACGAACGAAGACGAACCTGGCTTAGGTGGCCCCTATAATGACCAAATCTCAATCCAGTTGAGCATTTGTGGGAGAAAGTTGAAAGAGCCATTAGACAGGTGGTTCCAATACAACAAATTTCACACAACAGGACAGAGCTATTCATCAGGCAAAGATTGTTATGACAGCCTATATGAAGCAGGGAAAGACATCTGCCAAGCACAACTTTGCCCGAAAGTCGAAGCTAACTGATAGAGACTGACGGAGTTTGAAGCGGTTTGTGGCCAGAAAGGCACAAGACAACAGCAATCATGGTGTCAGTTTCCTCGCATCACCTTTCAACATCTCGTGGAGTAAATGCAGTACTGAAGGCAGAATTTGGCCCAACGAAGTAGTGATGGGGTGGTCATAATAATCTGGCCACTTAGTGTATATTCATCCTAAAGTGTTGATATCTGGTATGGAAATGTTGTTGTTCAGTGCGATAATGAAATATTCACCAAAAACTAGACCAGTCAGTGACAACATGGAGGTGGATACTAATATTGCAGTTATGACAGTTAGAATTATCAGTGCAGATGCTACATTAAATTTATAGCCTCTTAGCTCTATGAAAAAACATTTTAATTTAGATAGACTTTGCACATGAGCACTGCCATTGGACCACAGACGAGTGGGCTAAGGTCGCCTTCTCCAACGGTTTAAGATTTTGCTCCATATGATTGATGGGCGATGGCGAGTGCGTCGTGAACGCCATGAAAAGAGACTACAGGGCACTATTTTGGGCCGGAAACAGGCTGGTGGGGGTAGTGTGCAAGTGTGGGAGATCTTCTGTTGGGACCAGTTAGGTCTAATGATTCACCTAGAGGGCAATTTGAATGCCTGTGGCTATCTGTCAATCGTAGCGGACCAGGTGCACCCGTAATTGCTCACGATGTTCCCCCAATGTGATGGTGTGTTCCAGTAGGACAATGCACCCTGCCACAAGGCACGTCTCCTTCTGGATTGGTTCGAGGAAGACTCTACTGACTTTCGAATGCTCTCTTGGCCCGCTAATTCGCCGGACATCAATCCAATCCAACATCTGTGGGAGCACGTTAATCGCCACGTACGGCAGCTGGACCCTCCACCTATGACTCTCGAAGCTCTGTGGACAGCGCTTCAAACGGAATGGACTGCCATACCATCGGACACATACAGCGTACTTATTGCGTCCATGCCACGACACCTAGCAGCAGTTATAGCGGCGAAGGGTGGCTACTCTCATTACTAAGCGAGTGTTCATAATTCAGTGATATGACGGTGTACATCGTGTACACTAGCAGTCGCTGTTTCTGGTGTTGACACGCTTGCATCATCGAGGGTTGCCTAGAAATTTCGAGGAGGACTTGATCACTCACGACTTGGTCAGTTTCTCAATAGTCTGATAACTCTCTTTTATCTCCAGTTAGTATTCATTTTTAAAGATTTCCAAGATAATGTTAAGTTCTAAGAACTCTCAATTCTACGAAAAGCCCGAACATCAGGTATTATATGCATTGTTACGAATTGAATCTTATATATATAGCACAAACTTTGCCTTGAATTGTTGGTCATGAGATATCTATTGTTGATCAATTTGCGTGGTGTTTTGTGAATTGCGTGTTGATACGATTGTTGATACCTATTGTTGCACCAACTTTGCCTTGCATTGTTGGTCATTGTGATACCTCTTACGAATATGACCTTCCATCATTATTAATATCGATTTATTATCAGTAATTATCAATTAATTATTATTTTTTCGAAATATGAAGTAGACAGTGGCCTTCTTCCTGCTTTGAAGATGAAGTGTGCAAAATTTCATCAAGATTGCAATAAAACTGTAGATTTTATAAGAAAAAAACTCACAAACCCACAAACACTCTTCTTTACAAGGGGTGATTCAAATTCAATGTAAACAACTTTTAGGGGAGGTAGTATGGGTGATTCTTAGCAAAATAGTTCATATGATCATGGGTCCGAATTTGAATGATAACTGAGATATGTACAGAAATAAAAATGCCGCCACTAAAATCAACAGGTTAATAACTCAGGTTCTGTAACGGCTAGAAGAATGAATTTTATAGAAATAATATGGTACATAAAACTGCGTATACCGTTAAATTTTGATCGAATTCCAATAAGTAGTTTCCCAGTTACGCACTCAAAATCGTATCACCGCTGGTTAGTATTCGCATGTGAGCAATGCTACGATTTTGAATGCGTAATTCGGAAACTGCTTGTTGGAGTACGATAAGATTTTATCGCTATACAAATGAATTATTCCTTCAAAATTCTTTATCCTAGGCTTTATAGAACCCGAGTTATTAACCTGTTGATTTTAGTGTCGGCATTTTATTTCTGTTCATTTCTCAGTTATCATTCAAATTCGGATCCATGTTCATATGAACTTTTTTGCTTAGAATCACCCATACTACTTTCCCTAAAAGATTTTTACACTGAATTTGAATCACCCTGTATATATACAAGTATAGGCACCCGGCGTTGCCCGGGATAATTACAGTTTTACTTAAGCAGAACAACCTCAAGAAGTTAAATAATAACTCAAATTGGTTTTCAGTATTCTAGAATTTTCGGTTGCAGACACAGTTCCCGCTGTTCAGATGGTTCTGACGCCCGGGATAACTTCTTTTCTTCTTTGACGAATACTCATTTATTTCTTAAAAGTTCACTTCAATTGATATGAAATTCATATATCCTTCGAAGAATTTTATAGAGCATTATACAGTATGGTAGTTGATTTGAAGAGTCGAATTGATTTACGCTTTGTTATTGGTTATCGTTAACTATCGCCAGAGTGAAGAGACTGTATCAACTGTCACCTTTCCACTCTATAAACTGCTAACTGTGAGCAAACTCGGTTTTAGCGAGGCGCCATCTCTTGACGATAATAAGAGATTAAGCTCGATGGTGGTAGAAGTATAGTGGCTAGAAGAAGTTCTTCTAGCCACTATAGTAGAAGTTCGGATTTATAGTGGCTAGAAGAAGTTCTTCTAGCCACTATAGTAGAAGTTCGGATTTATAGTGGCTAGAAGAATAGTGTGGCAACGGCTACCGCTCGCAATGCTACGTGGTTGATTCCCGATTTGATGATAATAGCGGTGGCGCTGCAATCGACATAGATGCGAGTTACTCGGGAGATGAGATGGAAATCTCAGGATGACTGAGGTGTTTTTCAACTATATTACGGGAGAGTTAATTTTATTTATAAAAATTTTGTATATTTTAGGTAATTGTCTTCCACAGTACTTGAGGATACTCTTTAACGTTACAATAAATGGAAAAAAATCTGCTGTTTTAAATAAGATGAAATATAAGATCACAGATGGATGAAGGTATCCATCCCTAATAAGATAAAGAAAGCATGGAATATGAGCACTTCCGAGCCAGAGGAATTAAATTTTGAGTAATTAGGCATTAAACAAAGATCTGCTAAATTAAGTCTAATAAAATATAAACATAAAAACTAATCATGTTATGCTGTACACAGCTGGCCACCTAACAAATGATAGAAAATGAATTTTCACAGATGTTTCAGGAGAAAAAGAATTCAACAAATGAGGCGTTCGCCCCTCTAACTCGGAAGGTCTCATACGTGAAATGCACAATATTGAAAAATACAGAGATAAATGAATTTTATATGAATTCTTTGTATCACATGATTAAAAACCAAATTACTTTTTTATGTGATGATAAAATATTTAAGTATCAGATATTTTAGGTTAATAGGTTTGGAAAAAAAGTTTTCTTATTATTTTTTTTTAAAAAGTAAGAAATATAATAAATTTGTATTTAAAGCTGCTTTGATTGCATTTTATTATTTTAAAAAAGGAATTTTTAAAAATTATTCTGATTTCCTTAGATTTTACATAAAGAAAAAATAAATGAGAAAAATAGATAGTAAAGTGGTTCTTGAAATTTTAAAATGCAACAGTAAGAGGGGAGGGGTGCTATTTTATTGCAAAACTAAAATCGGTTGAAGAAATCGAAAACTTATCTAAAGAAAATAACTCAGTGTGAAACGGTCGTGTATTTCTCTATACCAATTATAACTAAAAAAGTATAAAATCATTTGAAATTAAAAAATACTGCAAAATCATCTCTAAATTAAAACAAAAAAGGGGGGGGGTCGAAATATTATTAAAATGGTATATTATTTAATGTTCTGGAATGACTATGAAATAATAAATCAAATTTATACATTTTACGAAGAAATTAATGGAGCCTTATTGATGTAAAGCTTTGGATGTTTAGCTACCATGTTGATGTAGCTGCCATCTCGCGGCATCATCATTCGAGGGATCAGATTTGAACGCTCGCTGCCACACTATTCTTCTAGCCACTATAGTTCGGAGATCGAAAAAGCGGAAGCGGCGCAGAAGGCGGCGCAAGCGTTCAAATTCCTAGCGGGAAGCTAATATAGAATTTGCAACAGCTTTTTCACGCATGCGCGAGCGCGCAAACCCCATCCACGCCTAAACAGGCAGATAAACGCTGCGCTGGCTGCTCTTAGGCCTCGCCACATTTGCAAGGTAACTATTTAAAAGGCTATTATATTCTTATAATTTTATTAAGATCTCAAGATGGATAGGAAATGCGTTATGATAAAATTATAGGAATTCTTTATTAATTACAGCTACACGCAATTGCAATTCCCAGCTTCTAAATCTTGGAATACTCGCATCTTTTCTTCATCCATGACTCGCATCGTATGCGTGCATGTCTGTATTTAGATGCGCTTGTATGACTTACGATATAATTGCTGAATAAATGGCCTTTAATCAAGAAGCTATTTTAAAGGTACGTATTTCATTTTTATTATTTATTAAAAACTAAGATACAAAGTGATGCAAATAAAAATGAATTACGATGAGATTATTGGTTGTTACAAAAAATTGTACACATTTTAAGCATTTGTTGGATTCTCTTTTGTCATTGAACTATAGGATTTATGGTTGATTTGAACTATCTGACCAAAAAATCGCAAGCTGTTCGTTTTGCGTTTTCTACTGTCTAAGCAACTGTAACCGGCCGGGGGGGAAACGAACTGCCCCCTGTGACAAAATAGGTTGGGGTATATATCAGTAATTTGTCCCCGGAGGGGGACATCGTAGACCAGTGAGGAAACGGAAAACAGTGATCAGTGAGGCCCGCAGGGCCGAGAGTGGTACCCAAAATAAACATAATGTGAGGCGCGAAGCGCCGAGAGTGGTAAAAAACGCAAAACGAAAGCATGCGATTTGGTCAGATAGTTCAATTTAACCGGATTTATGACCTGAAAATACATAATTCCTCGTTTTGAAATTTGATCTCGTGGAAAATGGGAAATTTTATTCAGAATTTCGATTACCAATAAAAAATAACGAAGATATATAAACATGGATTTAAGATTTTCAACGTAAAACCCTCTTAACATGTAGAATTGTTACAACATATCCTCTTAAGGTAATATTTTCTATTTTTTTATTTAATAAAAATTTAAAAAAATATGATTTAAAAATGATTTAATTTTAATAAATACTTAAGTGGCCTTTTTTAAGCGTTTAAATTAGCACAAGATAACATCCGTAATCTGTTCAATGAATTTTTACCATCAATTTCTGTTAATTTTTAATTATAGGTAAACTACAGGTGACAACACAATACTCGTGCTAAATCAATGCAGCATTCCCATCCTAAGCATACAAATTGTAAATCTACCATGAAAATTACAATACAATGTGGTTTTGAGTAAGTTTTACCTTGTTTGCCAAAATCGGAATTTCTTGTGACTATTTATTAAGTAAACATGCATTCTGAGTTTTTCCCACCCAGATCTAGGTTTTTTCCCTATCCAAGCGACATCTGCTGAGAAAATAAAAACTCAGATAAAAACCTAGATGGAAAAAAACCCAGGAAAACCCCCCGAAAAATCCCAAATGAAAAAAATAAACCCAGAAGTAAACCCAAGTTCAGGAAGTCACTTTAGAAAACCATTCATACGTATATAAATGTAAAAATAAACATGTATATATAAATGTACATTTGGATGCAAAAAAACAGTTTTTTACGTGCTCCGTGGGGGCTGAGCTTAGCGGATGTTGATCGGTTGCAAAATCAGGTACTTGTACTGAGAGTCAATGGCAGATTAGAATGGACCTGTCCCTTCTTAATGAAAATAGGGTAGTAGTTATACGCCTGGTATACTCTCCTGACAATAATAAGCGATAGCGCCTGATAATAGTATCGTTAAAGTCCCTGCCTACTGCCTCGAATAGCACAGTTCCTATCCGATATGGACAGCTTTTTTTTAGGTTTATGTTTATCATCGCGTTTTAGGTTTCGTTTAAGTTTTAAACGGTGTATGTAAAGAACACCATAAAGAGATTACATTTTTTTCATGCAAGTGTGCAATCTGATCGAGTGTGCAATTTGAGGGTTTAATAAAACTTTTCATGTTAATTTTATCATAGCATGCTTTATTCTATATTTTAGTTTTTAATAAAATATACACTAATTCATACCACCGCTACTTTTACAAAAATCCTCCTTTGTTCAAATTATGTAATATTTTTTTTTAATAAAATCTATAATCCTATATATTAAAACGCAAAGCATTTTTTGTAAGAGCAAAATTGGCACTTCTGCGCATGGGCATATGAAGCCAACAAAGAAAGTTACGACAATCCGTCAGAAGCCAGGGTTTGTTGTAATGAGACAATATTCAATCACTGTTTTGAATTAAATAAACTGAAGATTCAAGAAAATCCCGCCTTGATCATTTTATGACGTTATCTTGTGACTACTGAAAAACTCTGAAAATATTATGTTAAATGTTATATCGTTAAAAAGAGCTTTAAAAACTGATCACTTTTTCACCCTTATCTTAGACTAGCAGAGGTACCCGGCGTTGCCCGGGATAATTAGACTTGTAGGTAAACAGAACAATCTCAAAAAATTAAATTATAACTTCCAATTGGTTAAATAATAAATCAATCAATACAACACAGAGCAAAAAGACTATGGATTAAATTTTGCAATATCTTAAAAATAAACACATGAAAATGCTTAGAATTAATATAGTAAAAATTAATAAATATAGTAAAAATTCTTAATGGAAATTGCACAATGGATGGACCTCTCCAAGGATGCCATTGCTAGTTACACTTGCACAAACTTTTCCTAGCAAATGTACCCGGCGTTGCCCGGGATAATTACACTTGGATATAAACAGAACAATCTCAAAAAATTAAATTAAACTTTGCAATATCTTAAAAATAAACACATGAAAATGCTTAGAATTATACAGTAAAAATTGTTATTGAAAATTCTTTTTAAATCTCACAATGGCTGGGCCTCTCCAAGGATGCCACTGCTTGTCTAAATAATTTCTTACTCACGTAATCTTACCTCAGATTTATACTTAGTGTTGTTGCAATTTCTACTCTTCTCTCGATGTGTTGAAGCAAAACTTGGCCATTCATCACTTAGTGCAGTCTAGCGGTCGCCGATTCTTCTATTTACTTGCTTCCCATTTGCTCAATACATCACGGAGCTAAAGGAGTGTTTCCTCTGTCGTCTTTCCACTCTTTCTCAATAGTCTGCTAACTCTCCATTATCTCCAGTTACTGTTCATTTTCAAAGATTTTTCAAGAAATTGTTAAGTACTAAGAACTCTCTTTTCTAAGAAAAGCCTGAATAACAGGAATTCTATGCATTGTTACAAACTGAAACTTATCCATATTACATCATCATTTTATGTTCATTGTTATAATTCTTGGAAAGATTGCTTTAACATTACATCATCATTCTGTGCTCATTGTTATTGGTGAATTGCGCGTTGATACCATTGTTGATGCGAACACAATGGGCCTATTGTTGCACAAACTTTGCATTGTTGGTCATGAGATATATATTGTTGGTTTTTGCAGTGTGTTTGTGAATGGCGTGCTAATACCATTGTTGATACCTATTGTTGTACCAACTGTGCCTTGCATTGTTGGTTATGAGATATTTCTCATTAATATGCCTTGCCATAACCATGAATATCGATTTTTTTTATCGATAATTATTATTTTCCCGAAATCTGAGGTAGACAGTGACCTTCCTCATGCTTTGAAGGTCATGTATGCGAAATTTTATCAAGATCGGAATAAAACTGTACACTTGTATAAAAACATACAAACAGACCCACCCACCCACAAACATCCTTCTTTATATATATAGATAGACTAGCAAAGGTACCCGGCGTTGCCCGGGATAATTACACTTGGATGTAAACAGAACAATCTCAAAAGATAAAATTAAATTTTGCAATATCTTAAAAATAAACACATGAAAATGCTTAGAATTAATACAGTAAAAATTCTTAATGAAAATTCGAAAAAAAACTTTTTAAAGGCTCACAATGGCTGGACCTCTCCAAGGATGCCACTGCTAATCTAAATAATTTCTTACTCACGTAATCTTACCTCAGATGTATACTTAGTGTTGTTGCAATTTCCACTCTTCTCTCGATGTGTTGAAGCAAAACTTGGCCATTCATCACTTTGTGCAGTCTAGCGGTCGCCGATTCTTCTATTTACTTGCTTCCCATTTGCTCAATACATCACGGAGCTAAAGGAGTGCTTTCTCTGTCATCTTTCCACTCTTTCTCAATAATCTGCTAACTCTCCATTATCTCCAGTTACTGATCATTTTTAAAGATTTTCAAGAAATTGTTAAGTACTAAGAACTCTCTTTTCTAAGAAAAGCCTGAATAACAGGAATTCTATGCATTGTTACAAATTGAAACTTATCCATATTACATCATCATTTAATGTTCATTGTTATAATTCTTGGAGAGATTGCTTTAACATTACATCATCATTCTGTGCTCATTGTTATTGGTGAATTGCGCGTTGATACCATTGTTGATGCGAACACAATGGGCCTATTGTTGCACAAACTTTGCCTTGCATTGTTGGTCATGAGATATATATTGTTGGTTCATGCAGTGTGTTTGTGAATTGCGTGCTGATACCATTGTTGATACCTATTGTTGTACAAACTTGGCCTTGCATTGTTGGTCATGAGATATTTCTCATTAATATGCCTTGCTATAACCATGAATATCGATTTTTTATCGATATTTATTATTTTTCCGAAATCTGAGGTAGACAGTGACCTTCCTCATGCTTTGAAGGTCATGTATGCGAAATTTTATCAAGATCGGAATAAAACTGTAGATTTGTATAAAAAAACATACAGACAAACCCACAAACATCCTTCTTTATATATATAGATTAATCTTTCAGAGAAATTTAGCTTAAAGCTATTTTGATGTTATATATTAACTCATTTCTTATTCTTTGTGTATAATGAGATATTTAAGCTCTAACAATTTTACAATTTATTATTTTTTAATTAAAGAGATGGGGATTAATAATAAGATGGGTTGTTCTCCGTCAAATTTTGACGGGATCCATCTAGTCATTTAATAAATTAAAAAAAAATTTCGGATGGTTTTGGCATAATTGTCGTTGATAATTTTATATACACAAACTATACAAAAAACGAGACTTGTAGCCTTTCAAGCAGTCAAAAGAAAATAGCTTCCACTTACACCTGTAAATCACTTCCGCATTACACAATGCATCAGCTTATCTCTTGATCACCCATATAATTATATCGATACTGTGCACCATTTATGTTACACTATTAACCAAATAGATTAGGTTATTATTAATAAAACAAAAATTCTCATCAGAACAGCCAAAATAATCTTTTTGTCAACATAGTTGAGCACGTGACGTAAAACCTGCCTTCCCTCGCTGCTAAGCAACAACTTAATGGAATCGTTCCATAGTAAGCGCACTCGACTAGATACCTGGAAAATGTAACTCAATGGATTGAAGTATTGTAAGGAAGCTGAACAATTTTGACTTAAGGTAATTAAAACCTTTATGCACCTTACTGTACATAAAAAATAAATATGTATAAGAACATACCTTGTTTGAATGTAAAAAGATGAAATATCATTTATATAAAATCAGCGACGGTTGACGTTGTCACAACAAAGAAAAAATCTAACAATGGGTTTTTTCTCGATTATACAATCGGGTGGGTTCGCTTCTAGTCTATATAGGGTATATAAAAGAAGAAGCTGACTGAGTGATCAACGCACAGCTCAAACCTTAAGGCCTAGAAACTTGAAATTTTGTACAGAGGTTCTTTACATATTGTATGTGAGCACTAAGAAGGGGATTTTCGAAATTCAACCCCTAAGGGGGGGGGGGGGGGAGGAGGGAGGTTTGAAAGTTTAACACATTAACTGGTGTTGCACTGTATACTTAACACATTAACTTGTGTGGCACTACATAATTAACCATATTAACCTCTTTTAGAATTATTAACAACGAGCATAAATATGATTATAGCAATGAAGGACATAGGTAAGGCAATGTTTATCGAGGAGGTTAAGGAATCACACGGGTCTCCCTTGAGCTCCGTAAAAATATGGTGAAAATATGTGTGTTTAGCAAAAAAAGAGAAAGGACGAGTATTGATCAGTGAAATTTGCAACAGAAAGATAAACTATCCAAGCATTGGAAACATCTGAACACAGAGCAGGAGGGTATAAGAGCTTCTACGTCAAGGGCAAGGGAAATTTTAGAAGATCGGTCTAAAGTATCCAGTAATGTTCCCCGTGGGTGAAGATGGATAACAATTTAATCTGAGCCAGAACAACAAGAGGGTAAGTAAAGTCCCGGGCAAACTGTGCAATATAAGTAGGTTCATTAAGAATGATGGTTCCATCCCACCTCTGAGAATTATAAAACAAAATGGAATTTGTAACAATAGGTAGAATTACTGTTGTTCGGGCTTTTCTTAAAAGTTAACATTTTCTTAGAAATATTTAATAATGATCCGTAACCGGAGATACTGGAGAGTTAGCAGACTATTGAGAAAAAGTGAAAGATGACACAGGACGCAGTTCCTTCGTTCGAGCTACAGTTGACGACATAACCGATAACAAAGCATGAATGAACTCAACTCATCAAACCAAAAATCATATGGTGTTATGTCCTATAATACTATTTCGAAGGATTATTACAGTAATTCATATCTATTGAAATGCCAGCGAAGAAATGAATGAGTATTGGGCAGAGATGAAAAAAAGTTATCCGGACATCGGAAACACCTGAACAACTGCTTCGTCTATAGACGGAAATTGTAGAATTACTGAAAACAAAATTTATTATTTAACTTTGTAGCGTCCCCGACCCCCACAATCGATATGGTTCCATGAAACTCGAACACGAGGTATGGCGTTGGGTAAGCGGTGCTAAGAGTTCGAGACCAATTATTACGAAATGCTCCTTGACAACGTGATATTCATTGCACTATAGCTCTTTATTTCCATTTAGACTTAAAATCTATCAACATTATCATATTAACTAGAGGGGCTCCTTAAAATATCAAAATACAACAAGAGAACATTGACATTATTCGGAGTGGCAGATCCGACTTATAAACTAAAGCGTTACTGGCACTCGGGTTCAAAAATAGATCAAGGTCTACATACATGGAGGTCCCATCGTTATTACTGAGGGAGTATAAAACTCCTAGCCACATTTGTCAGGAAACTCCGCGCGCTTCCGCATAAGTATTCCTTCTTCATTAACGCACGTCGGCGTAACGCACCTCCTTTGCTAGGGCAATTAGGGGAGAGGTGCATAGACCCCTCTTGGCCAGCGCGGGAGGACCCGACTTAGAGGCCACTGGCAAGTCGAAAGTTCCGTCACCGTTTTCAGTGATTTATTTTTTTAACATAGAATCTACTGATGCAACGAACTTGGGCAATACTCTTCTCTGACAGAGTTACCTGCGTACAGCTTGACCGATACATATTTTTGAACTAAGTGCTTAATACCCTGACTTAACAGTTTATAATTATGATTATAAACAGAGTAAACAGCATTCTTAAAAAGCCGCAGAAATAGCTGACAGTTCTGGTTTTTTTGAGAGCTACGCTATAAACAGCGTGTGGGTGCAGTGACGACACTTAGAATGTTCGTGGCGATTGCTCTCGGCGGGAGGACCGACGGCACGCTAGAACTAGACGTTTCCGAGTGTTCGTTTAATACTCCGCACGTTGTTATAATACTAGTCAAAACACTCACCAATAATCTTCAAAACATCAGCATTACCGACTCCAATGACAAATGAACTGTTATTTCCATCATCGTTATCATATTTGTCGACATCATGGCGGCGTCATTGTTTCGACTCCCATTTAAACAACTTAGGCCCAGTACTCATACGACAATCCATCATGTATCCAGGTTCGATATCCAGCGCAGAATAATAAACAACATAATTACATTAGACATATTACAGATAAAAGTTTACAAGCTAAATAATAGATGTTCCCTCTCCATATCTTTAGTTTCGAACGATATAGTCAAGGGAAATCGACCTGAGCAGGAAAAAAAACACAACCATACCACTCCCGGCCAGAATTTTTATCAAAAAAAAAAATATAACATTCCACAAAAACGTGACATAAAAATACTTCTCTAAACACGATCGCAACAATCCTCTGTTGGAAGCTGAGGCGATTTTCTCGGAAAAAATCCTAACAAACGCAGCTTCCAACAGAGGATTAATTACGATCGCTCACACGCTAACAACAAATGACTAAACAACCAATTACTTGACGCACCTATATCCTTAACTTAACGACAAAACAACACTTATAACAACAGCTACAAACCATATAGCGGATTTTTTGGCTACCTAACACTTATACGTAAATACGCAAATAAATTCCAAAGATATTTCCCCCTTCATTCTCTCTTCTCTCGGACAACACGTGACTACCAGAACACTGGCACGTCACAACTTCATGAGGTTGTTCTGTTTAATCTACAACTGTAATTGTCTCAGGCAACGCCGGGTCCCTCTGCTATTCTTTATTTAAACATTTAAATGTTGGTTATGGTAAATGAAATAAATGCAATTAAAATTATTGAACGAATAAAGTAAAATATATCAAACCAGAAAATAAATGAAACGCCGTAAAAATTATATACGCGGACAAAAAAGTAATAATAAAAAAAATTATTTTATACATGAAGTAAAAACCACACTGTTTATTTAAAATAGGCTGTGCTCTCTGCTGACCTTGAAGACATTCTCTTGGAGTTTTCACATTTGTATTCCATTTGTATTTATTAGGAGCTTTAGCATAAAAGCTACTTATAAGAATGCGCCCTTGGTCTGTACGTTTATCCGGCTGTCCGCCCTTTGCATGTTAACTTGAAAAAGAATTAACTTTTACAAATTCTATTTTCAGATATAAGACCATCAAAGTCCTATCTCGGCCGTATAAACTTTTCAAAATTTTTCGTGGACCCCTTCTAGTTGAATTCACGTGCTAAAACATTGAGTGTAAAGAATACAAAGATAATGGCATGTCATATAACAATCGAGTTTTCAAGAAGGAATACACTGTTACTTTCTGTTCATCTTTTAAACATTACTGACATCGTCGCGCTCACGTGAAATCCCTTTGTCGACGCACGATTGCTCAAGGGCTCATAATCTATATTAAAGAGGTTCAGCACCACGTAAACGCGAACGTGACGCAAACGCGTGTGACGTTCCTAGTCTGAAATGACGTAACTTTTTCATTGTTTACAGTTGTAAACAATGAAAAAGCTACGTCAATTCAGATTGGAAACGTTACACGCGTTCGCGTCACGTTCGCGTTTACGTGGTGCTGAAGCTCTCTATTATTAGGTAGCCGAAGAATGGAGCTACGTATTGGTTTTATAATGTCTTAACTGTGTACACCTTCATAATTTCTACATTTTTTGAGGTAGAAGTTTGAAATTCGGAATGTAGCTTAATATGGCCATGCCCATCTGTACTATTTAGTTTGGTTTTAATTGGTACTCTGGTGTCGGAATCACGGGGGTTTGGATTCAGGGAGGGCAACATATGTGTGTGCTATTTAGGTACGTAAAGGCGTGAAATTCGGTATCCAGATTCCTCTAGGCAAGATCTACAGTACTATGGAGTTTAGGCCCAATTGTTCCAGGGGGGGTCGGATTTGCGGGATGGCAGTCACTTGGTCCTTAGAACTATGGCATGTCATATATCATACGTTCGGAAATGATGTAAAAGGAAAGAAGTTACCAGGTTTTTTTACATTCTATACATATTACGTTCGCGAAAATCAATTTCCTTGATTAAAAAACTTGGGGAGAGGTAAAAATTGCAGATAAAGGGGTAAAAATAGATGATCGCAGGATCTGCCACTTGCCTTCCCCTACTCGTGAAGGGGGGGGGGGGATTAATTTCTTTTTAATAAATGTATTTCTCTAATGCAATATTCAGGGTTTGTCTTTAGAGGTCGCTAAGACAGCAGGTGACGAAAAAAACCCAGATCTGGGTTGAAAAACTTATTTCCGGCTATACTTCCACTGGCAACGCTGACGTATACAAGGGTAGAGATAGAGGTAAAAATAGTAATGGGCATCCGCCCTAGTCCCAGGTAAACGTCAGGTAAATCTGCTTTCCATCTCGAAGTTTCCAAAGTAAGGTTCTTGATTCTGATTTCAAACTGCCCTGACGAGGGGCACCCAAAACGAAATAAAGAAACTGTTTTTACTTGTTTTGAAGTCATCATGGGTTTCATGACGGGCATCGACGGCGCAGTCGTTCGAAAGGCACATCACGGTAGCTAACCCTAATTTGACTTTTGCAGTGCATGGAGAACGGAGTAGCTGTAGCCAACAAAGCAGGTGCTCCACGAACTCCGTAGAAGTTTCTACGTCGACATGGCTGTACACGAGAAGGAAAGTGTACAGGACTCCGACAGAGCATTATTCACACTCCGAGCGGAGGAACATTTCACCTAGCCAACTGGTGACTCCATAGAGCCGCCCCGCTTCAGTGATAACCAGGAGCAAGCTTTTAGTTGCGAGTTCAGCATAGAAATGGCAGTGTGGACGCCTTCCTCGGTCAAGACAGCTGGTTCCAGCGACTGGTATTTGTGCAACGAGTGCCCATCTGGTCAGTATAGACATTCTCGACTCAAGAAAATTACAAAGAATCAAGCCCAGGCGACATGGTGAACTTAATCACGCCGTGGGGAATTCAAGCCTTTGCGGACGAAGATCTGGGAGCAATTTGCCACTTTATTTAATTCTCTCACAATGTCAAACTCTCTCTCTCTTAAGCTCGCTGGCGTAAATCTATACTAGTGCCGTATAGTAAAATTTGCATCGTTTTGCATCGTTATCTGCTTAAATGTTTAGTTTGACTTGGTTTCTTTTTATTTATCGTTGCGGATAAATTCGACTTCGCAAAGACTTTAACGCATAGCGTATCCCCCTTCTGGTGCGGTTCATTGTTAGTATATTTAAGAAGAAAACCGGGAACAACGACTTCCAAGTTTTCTCAGCCAGCTACACGGGAATTAGGTGTAGTATTACGAGACTAATTCTAAGGGGATATTTACCTCTTCGCGACAGTTCACTATGCAGTAACGTCCCAGGCAAAGGAGCTGGCATAGTGCGATATTGTGTGTGGATCCAAGTGGACCGCTGAAGATATCTGTATATCAAAGTGATAATACTTGTTTGATTTACTTAGTTATTAATATTTTCTTATCAATGGTTTTACTTGTTTTTCCTCATGGCAACTATTTTTTTTCTTGTAGATATGTGAACGGGTCATAAACGTATATGGGTCGTATGGAAGTTCTGCAGGCAAAGTGTGCAGAACAAAAGATGGCTCTGTTATAGCTGGTAGTAGCGCAGCAAGGGCTGTGAAATCAGTCAGTTGGTGAGCGTCGTGCGAGATGGAAGTAACACGTGTTGAGCAGCGCGCTTACATCAAAATAGCCGTTCTCCGAGGGAGAAAGGCGATGGAATGTCATAGTGAATTAGTGGAAGCCCGGATCTTGTGGACAATGCAAGACCACATAAAGCAGAGTCTGTAGGCAGCTATTGCGATGCTGGGGATGGGAAGATTTGGAGCACCCACCGTACTCTTCCGACATTTCGCCCTGTGATTTTGATTTCAATCGCAAGATTAAGGAAGCACTACGTAGTAGGCGATTTGCAACACGAGAGGACATTACTATTCACACATGGTGCGGCAAATGCTGAGGCTGATGGTATTCAGCGCCTCCCACATCGTTGGCAGCGTGTGGTGACAGTAGCAGGGGACTACTTTGAGGGTCTTTAGTCCCAGGTTTGTCATGTCAACTTTATGTGTACTATGTTGTCATTCTTTTGCACTGTGAAGGCCATATTGCCCTGTATACTACCGTAATAAATTAGTGTGTTACGATATTTCAGTGCTATTCATTGTCCAGACATGTAGTTAACACCTTGTCCTTTCGTCTGCATATGTCACATTTTCACACCGGACTGGCATCTTCAAGGAAAAAAATAGTTGCCATGACTTTTGCCCCAACCCTCGTATTTATTCCAAAGTTCATTGTAAAAACATTTTAAGTCTCCTTCGTGTTAGAAGGGGACAGTTACCTTATTTACACTATTTCAGTTTTATTGTGTTTATTAAAGGTTTTGTTATAATATATCTGACTGTGTTACGTTCTTTATTTGCAAACGCTTCCACTGCTTTCCTACCATCCTGTACGTGACAGCATCGTTATCCAACGATATAAGGGTTTAGCATCAAAATGTTACGAGCAGTACGGCTCTAATAAGTGAAGGGGCACAAATACAAAATATCAGGTTCTTAGGCCTCTTCGTACAAAAGTTATATCTTGATTTGTATTCGGAACCTCGCGGCCCTTGCCGAGACTCAGAGGACTAAATCAGTTTTAGTGTGTAATAGCTAAAATGTTAAGCAACACATTATAAACATAAAACATTTCAGGTTTCTGGACTTCTGGTTTAAAATTTATAGCTTGATTTGAGATTGAGAGATGCATGGTCCCTGCCAAGAGACTAATATAATTCTAAATATACAGGGTGTCCGGAAATAAATGGTAAATATTCATACACGTGAGAGAACATGTATAAAGAAGCATTTTTATTCTTATGAACATAGTGTCGCAAGCCAACCCCCACAGAGATACAGGGAGATTAAAGTATGTTGCACTTGCTCTCTGTCTCTTCTCTCGAGTCCCGCCTTTTATTTCCCTTTGGCGGATTCTGGGCCGATTCTGCGCATAGAATCCACCAATGGTCTTTCTTCTCCTGCTTCTTTCTCTTTCGTTGATGTTCTGGTCGCACGCATTGCTGTGACAGTTGAAACAATCCGCGAACAACCGAATGTACTACGTCATGCACGGAAGTCGATACTATGGCGCTGTAACCTATGCGTGCAAACACATTGCCGGACCTTTGAACGCCTGCTGTGAGTCTTGATACGCAATGGGCATTTGTGTGGCGTCTGTTTTGTTCACATTTGTTTTTACCCACAGCTTGGATGTACGCCTTGATGTGCATTGCTCATAGTCTACGTCAAGATGTTACCTTAAGAGCCTACAGAGTTTGTAGGGTGTCTTATTTGTTTATTTCTACGTCGTTTAATATTATGTGATGTGACTTGATTTTATTCCATTACATCAACACCTTCGAACAGGTCTGTAGGCTCCAATATGGGCTGCACCACATTGCCTGGTCACTCGCGGGTCGCCAACAATCAGGCAGCACAACATACTTTAATCCCCTGTATCTCTATGGGGGTTGGCTTGCGACACCATGTTCAGAGGAATAAAAATGCTTCTTTATACATGTTCTCTCACGTGTATGAATATTTACCATTTATTTCCAGACACCCTGTATATTAGCTAAAATTTTAAATACCACACTATGATTAAACAAAATTTTAGGTCCCTAGGCCCTTCCGTTCAAATGTTATAGCTTCAATTGTATTTGAGGCCACCAGGGGCCCCGAGGCCTATACCAGTCTGCTTGTATATTATCTATAATTTTTAAGTAACGCACTGTAAATATACAAAACATCAAATTCTTAGGCCTTTTTACTATTCAAATGTTAGAGCTTGATTTGTGATTTGGACTTCAGGGTCCCTGTCGAGACCTAAGAGGCTTAATCAGTTTTCAGTGTATATTAGTCTAATTTTTTACTATGAGTATACAAAATTTCAGATTTGTAATCCTTTTCGTTCAAATATTTAGCTCTGTTTGTGTTTAGGGCCCCTGCCAGGGCCCCAGAGGGCTAAATTAGTTTTAGTGTATAATAGCTAAAATTTTATATACCGGGTGTGTAATTTATCTGAAGACATTGAAATATCTCGAGAACCACACATCGGATCAAAAAAACTGTGGAATGAAAAATGTTCGTCTCGAAGGGGGACATCTAATGATACCAAACTCGACCCCCCACCCTCACCTCCTGGAGGTGGGGGAGGGAGGAGTTAAAAAATTTAAATAGAAACCCCCACTTTTCATTGCAGATTCGGATTCTCCAGAAAAAATTATCCCAATTTGACCTACGATTTGAGTTATTTTGGTCACAGATAGCGCAGAAATAGACAAAAATAAAAATAGGTAAAAAAATCGTTGAAAAATGGCGATATCCGAAGAAATAGGTATCAGATCAGCAAAATAAAATTAAATGTTTTTGATATTTTTACAAATAATACTTAATGACACCATAATTGTCTACCCATCCCCACTCCCGAGGGGTGGGGAAGCGAATTATGTCAAAATTTCCAATGGGAAAATTTTTTTTTATAGGAAACCCTGGTTTTCTTATCTCAAATACCATTGATTTGACTTTATTATTCATGTAAATTATTTCGCAGATGGCACTATCATCGAAAGAATGCGGAGAAGTTCATTTATTTTTTTATTGTGAAGCAGAAACTACATTTGGCGTTACCCAGGAAGAACGACGTGGACGTAGTAGTTTTCTGTTCGCTTTGGGGTGCTTGTTTTATGTGAGTCTCCTTGCCTCTCACAATTTGGGGTTTCATTGTTCAATTACTTACAGTAAATGTTCGAAGTTTTGACCACCAACTTCAATACACTTATTTATCCTTTTTTCAAATGATTGCACACAGGACAAAAGAAAATCTGGAGGAATTTCTTAGCAAGCGTTTCTAATACGTTCTATCATGTTTAGATGTTCTTGTATTTTTGGTCCCGTGTATTCTTGATATATCGCCATTTTTCAACGATTTTTTACCCATTTTGATTTTTGTCGATTACAGCGCCATCTGTGACCGAAATGACTCCAATCGTAGGTCAAATTGGGGCAATTTTTTCTGGAGAATCCCGAATCTGTAATAAAAAATGGGGTTTCCCATTTAAGTTTTTTTACTCCTCCCTCCCCCATCTCCAGGGGGTGGGGATGGGGGGTCGAGTTTGGTATCATTAGATGTCCCCCTTCGAGATGAAAATTTTTCATTCCACTTTTTTTGATCCGATGTGTGGTTCTCGAGATATTTCAATGTCTTCAGATAAATTGAACATCCGGTATAACCCATAAATATGGAAGAATGCAGGTTTGTGGACTTCTGGTTCAAAAGTTATAGCTCGATTTGTGATTGAGACCAGTTTTTAGTGTATATTAGCTAAATATGTAAGTAATTTTCTATAAGTAAACAAAATTTCAGATATCTACACCTTTTCGTTTAAAAGTTGTAGTTCAAAAGTTTGTGTTTGGGGCGTCCGGGGTTCTGCTGGGGCCTATATTATTTTTTAGTATATTTGCAATATATTTTTAGTACCACACTATGAATATACGAGATGGTATTCAACAACATTTCAAGGTTTCCAGGTATTTCCATTCAAATGGTATAGATTCAATTGTATTTGGTGCCTCGAGGCCCCTGGCGGGTTGCTAGAGGCTTATATCAGCTTCCTTCTATACTGGCTATATTTTTTAGTATCACACTAAAAATATACAAAATTCCAGGTTTCTAGACCTCTCCGTTCAAAAGTTATAACTTGGTTTGTATTTGAGGCCTCGGGGTCTTCTGGCGGGGCCCTGGAGGCCTACATCACATTTCTTGTATATTTGCTATATTTTTTTAGTATCACACTATAAATATACAAAATTTCAGTCCTAGGTCGTTCCGTTGAAATGTTACAGCTTCAATTGTATTTGGGTCCTCGGGACCTCCGGTGGGGCCCTAGAGGCTTATATCATTTTTCTTTTTTTGGGTTTTATATTTTTAGAACCGCACTACAAATTTACGAAAATTCAGGATTTTAGGCCTCTTTTTTCAAAAGATAAAAAAACCCATGAAATTCGAATGCTGCATTCCATCCGGAAGCTTCCAAACAGGCCTAAAATCTTGTTCTGTTTTTAAACTGCCCTGAGGAGGGCCCCCCAAAACGAAACCAAAAAACTGTTTTTACTTGTTTTGAAGTCATCATCGGTGGCTGAGGAGAAGTTCCGTCGGCGTTCCAAATGCTCATACACGTCTGAATCTAAGGCAAAAGGGTTAACGTAGGGATACACGTCTGAATCTGAGTCTTTTCCCCTAGGCAAAAGGGTTAACGTATTCGAACGATAGCAAGCAACGATAAAATCATCAAGAATATGGAAATAAAGTGAGGTTACTTAACTTTTAGTCTCTCGTTTTTTCCCTATTTTCAAGTTTTCCGCACTTTCCAGTCTTTTCAGTTCAAAAGAAAGAACGAAGTAGCTCTAACCGCGGGCACAGCTACTCATCCGAGGCGTAGAATCAAACCGTCTTGGTTGATCCATTTGCGGTTCCCTGGTTCCCTGTTCCAGTCTCTCCTGTTATCGTCGCTCGGCAACGTCAGCCCATATTCATCAAATCGCAGCCCACGAGAAAGACAGGCCCTGGCCAACGCCTCCTAAAGATAAGGCAGGAGCGCGCAAACGTCAGACATTGTTACTTCATCATCCGAAGATACGTTTGATCGCATTTCAGGGCTTATTCTTGGTAGCATAATAGTAAAAGGGACAGTAGAAGCCACTATCTTTAGAGATGGATGCTGTACAGTGGTAAAAGCTTAACTTATTAATTATTTACATGTTTTATTTTGATTTTATTTATTAATGATTATTTATTTTTCATTTTTTTAAATAACTATTATTTATTGTATTCCAGGAATTTTGTGTCTCGTCTTTATAATCCGTTAATTATTTACATGCAAGATTCAAATCTTTTATTTAAAGAAATAAATAGAGTCAGGACTTATTTTTTTTTAATAAAGTGTTTTTTTTTTGTAACTTTTATTTTTTAATCATATAATATTGTTCATATATAAATTTAAAATTGGTTGGTTGGTTTGGTTTGGTATTAACGTCCTTTTCAACTGCCATGGTCATTTCAGGACGGCGTTATAGGGACGGAAAATTTTGCCTCGCAAGGGTTCGTGCAGCCGGCAAGCGACTGCACGGGACCAATGGCTTTACTTTCCTTCCGAAGGAAGTGCGTGATCTCAGGATTTTTCTCGTCGTCCTCGGGCATCAGAAGCGATCACGCTACCCCTGAGCCACCGAGGCCGATAAATTTAAAATTGGCAACATTAATAAAGATTATCTCCATTTAAATAAAATATAACTAGTGGATATGACTAATAAAAAATTCAATAATTAAATATATGTGCATTTATAAAATTTCATTTACAGTTAATGAATGTAATTTAAAATGTATTAAAAATAATTACACATAATTTATACATTTTCTAGAAAAATATTTTTAAACAATTCTGAAATGTTTTCCAATAGACAATTTTTTGAAAATAAGTTATTGCAAATTTTCGCTGAATTGGGCAGATTCATTCTGATATTTTTAGCTGAGAAATAGAATATTGTTTAGCAGTACAAGTAATATATAATTAAATGAGGCAAGCTAAATTCTAGAACGTTCCTTAAAACGATCAAGAATACAAGGATTAATAACATTAAATCTGTTAGGAACTCATCTCTAATGACTGCAGCGCCGTTAGTTCTAAAAAATTCCGCTGTCAAAGGGGGCGGAGCTTAATAGTGCCGCTCATTACCGATTTCCCACGTTCATTTTAAAAAGAAGTAAAGTTATTTCAAGTTAAAAATTTCAGTTTTATTAAGTTTAATTGTCCTTCTTTAAATATCCAAAAAATGGTCAAATAAAATTATGTATTAATTGCTTTAAAATTTGATGCTGGTAAAACGGTCGTTAGGGAGGAATGAGCGGGGGGGGGGGGAGCGGAGTGCTTCTACTTTCTCTTTTACTATTATGCTGGTAGTAATGCGGTTAAACGTATCTTCGGATGATGATGTAACAATGTATGACGTTTTCGCACTCAGGCGTGACCACCGAGAGAGAAGGCCTCCGCAATGAAACTGAATACATAGTTACATCACATAGATATAATGATGTAACAATGTATTCAGTTTCATTGCGGAGGCCTTCTCTCTCGGTGGTCACGGCTCAGGCTTTATCTTTAGGAGACGTTGCCCTGGCGCGGAAAAGTCAGCTGATCTTCTTATTCCGAATAACAACGTAACCTTCATTGTTTCCAACAAACGAAAAATAGCTGATTATTAAAATCCAAGATGGAAACAATGAAGGTTACATTGTTATTCGGACTAAGATGGTCAGGTGACTTTTCCGCGCCAGGACCTTGTTCTGGTGATAAACTCGGCACGGAGAATTGCATAGCTGTGTGGTCGTGCACTCGAGAACGGCGGGGAAAGCAGAGCTCGTCCATGTGCATATTTCGTTAAACTTTTTCTCTCCGACTAAGATAAATTCCGCCGCGTCCTCTCACGCTGCGTTATTATGATTGCAATTAGCTTGGGTGTTTAATTAGACCCATTATTTTCTTTTCTTTGCAGGACTAGCATCAGCTGTCCCTCAATTTAAACGCAGTGCGTCGCTGCATTCTTGAGAAGTGTGTACCGTTGGTTAACACTATATTTGGTCTTAGGCCCGTCGCAAATTGAGAAAGTCGCCTCTACATTTGTAGAGGCGACTTGACGTCAGAGCATCTGCGTGACGTCATAAGTTGCTAGCGCGCGAGCACGCACGCCGCAAATTGGAGTCTCTACAGGCAACCGTTCTGTGGCGATCGCGCATGCTCCATTGTGATCTATTCGTCTCATCCATCGTCTCTCATGATGGATGCTTTCGACGATGTTGATCCTGCTGCCCTTGCTGCTATTCTGTTTTTTTAGAAGACGAAGAAGAACGCAAAGCGAATCAAAATTCCCGCAAAAGAAAGCGTGGTCCCACCAGACAGTCCTTACTCGTCGTAAGGAGAAAGGGGCCTTCATGAACATTCCTGCTCTTTCGTTACGAGGCGCCGCCATGTTTATTTGGTTGAAAATGTAGAGTGGAAGGAGGAAAATGTAGAACCAAAGAAGAAATTTTTCTACTGCTCTCTACTTCTACTTTTCGACGTAGAGAGGAGGAAATGACGCATTTCGTTCACGCCGTGCGCATGCGCACTAAGCATCTCTCTACAAATGTAGAGGCGACTTTCTCGATTTGCGACGGGCCTTATAAGAGTCGATGTCAGGAATACTTAAGTTATTTGGTCTTTGTACCCATTTAATGTTCTGCGCATTGAGCGCTCACCACGCCGATAAAACTTATCGCTGTCCGCGGTTCATCCTATTCTTGTTATTTCCGTTTTAGTGGTACTAAATATTTACGGAACGCCCTACAGGGGGCGGAGTCTTTTTGTGAAGGAGTTTTTGAATCTCCTGGAAGAGAGCAATTTCTCGTGTTAGAGGATGCTCTCCAGAATCCCTTTAGATGTTCTATTAGTGACTTTTTTGTGTCATTCTTGTAAGTGTTTGTTGATTACCTTTTGTAATAATTAAACAAGAATTAATTTAATATGACTACATTGCTGTCTATACTTATTTAGATTAGTCACTGTTTTTTCCACTGCCGTATAGTTTTACACGTGGTACGCATGGGTTGTCCCTCTAAAAACGAATTGGTTGTCTCAAACTTCAGAAAGCCTTTCACAAAATCTTCAAGATGCTCGCGTTTCATATAAAAGATAACAGTGATAAATGGAAGGAGTTTTTGAATAAACATGTTCATGAGTATATTAAGAACTCAACATTCATTTCTTTGTTACAGAATCAGATATGAAAGCTGCAGTAGTGGAGAGATTTAAGTTTTTTTAAGTTGAAATGCGTATGTTTTAAGTTTTTTTTACATTTATCGACAAACGTGGGTAAATCCATGTCGCAGTTGGTCCCGTGTATTCATTTGCTAGCTGAACGTTAAAGAACCCTTGCAGAGCAAAATTTTCAGCCCCTATAAACGCCATTCTGAAATGATCATATCAGTTAAAAAAGACGTTAATGTCAAACAAACCAAACCTACATCCATGTCTTACTGGATCTCGTGCTAAGCTACAACAACAGAGGTCTGTGGGTATGGCACCATCAGATCATAACGATCAAAATGCATCTATTCTGTGGTTGAAATTGCGTGGAAATTACACAGCCAGCTGTAAGGTTACAAATCAGAGATTATGTACATATTTCAAAAGTAAAAAACATATTCGACAAGGGTTATCTACCGAGCTGGACTGAGGAGATGTTTGAGGTTTAAGAAACATTTATAGAAAACCCCTGGTGTATAAAATTAAAGAGTATGATGATGAGATTGCTGCTATATTCTATAAACAAGAGTTGCAAAAGTTGAAAAGAAATGAAGTGTTCAACATCGAGAGGATTATTCGAGGGCTTACAAGGCGGGGTTATTGTGAAACTTTTGTGAAATGGCAAGGAAAAATTGACAGCATCAACAGCTAGGTTTGCAAGACAGATCTTTTAAACGTTTGACATGTTTTGTGCTGTGTCAGTGTAAATCGTGATTCGTCATCATGTATGAGGACTCGGATTTCAATGTTATCTTACCCTCAAACTCGCCTATAGGAGAGAAAAATCGCACCAACACAACAGTTCACATTATTACACGATTACCATGAACACTGCATTTTCAAGGACGAAGGAAAATTGTTTTAACAGAAATACATTTCCTAGCCCTTTATAAGAAAATTACAGATGTAAACAATACTTTTAAAATCGGTTTTAAAATCTCATTGAGGAGCAAATCGAATTCAACATTGTACCACCAGTAAGAACCCCAACACTCTTGTCTTTCATACTTGAAGTCGAACTGATTTTACAATCATTTTTGAAAGACGTCCTCTTTTACTATAACACTTCCTTAGACCAAAACATCACCATGAGAGTACCTCTGAATATAGGGATTCATTTTAACACCTGAATTCTCTAATATGGTTAATATTTCACCAAATACATTCTTCAAGGAGCGTTTCTCTAACTCCAGATTACAAATCTCAATGGGTGTCAGATTTTTCTGTTATGTTAAGGTATCCCAAGACTGCTCGTCTGTATCAAAAGATTATTGAACTTAGAGTACCAGATTTCAAAAATCGTTTTAGATGTGCAGGTATCGAGACAAAGATGGTTAATGATTTTGTAGTGTATACTAGCTCCCTCAGAACCCTTCATTGAATTCCCAGCTGCTGTTAACATCGGTTTTATACCTGATCGGTTTCTGAACAAGAATTTGAGGACCCCCTTGGCTATGCCCTTAAATGACACAAACGATGGATATATCAGGTTTTTTTTAATTTTTGACACGTACGTTAAAATTTTATTTATTTACAATATTCATTTCCAAAAAAGTTGGGACAGTGCAAAATATATAGAAAAAACAAAAAGGGATGGTGTAACAAAACTTTCTCGCGAATACAAAATAGCAGATACGTTTATGAAATGACATAAATATACTGTGTGCACCAAAACATTTTGTATCGTGGCCGGGACGTTCATTTTGTATGGGGGTGTTGCAACACGTTCCAAAATAGTAGGGACATACGTTGTAGAAAGCGCCGTTAGTAGTGGAACCTTCCGAATTGTTCGGGAATAATCTAGAATGCTGACGTCGTACTACATTCCGTATAAATAACAGTTGCCATCCGTCGTTCAGGTAACTTATTCGGAACGATGGGTCGAGGCAAGCCAGTTAGCGAAGATCTTCGTGTTCGAATCATTCAAGAATTCACAAACAACGTTTTTCAGCGTGCAATAGCCAGAAGATTTAACCTGTCATCATCTACAGTACGTAATATTATCAAGCGCTACCGAGATAGTGGTGAGATCACAGTTCGGAAAGGCCAAGGTAGAAAACCTATTCTGAATGCTCGAGCTCTTCGGATCCTTCGACGTCACTGCGTCACGCATAGGAATGCTGCGATTACGGACATAGCCACGTGGGCCCGCGATTTCTTCGGGAAGCCATTATCGTTGAATACTGTACGCCGGTGCATCCACAAATGCAAACTTAAGTTATACTGTGCACAACGGAAGCCATACATCAACAAACTACAGCAACGTCGCCGTCTGATATGGGCTCGAGCCCATCGCAATTGGTCCCAAGCACGCTGGAAGAACATATTGTGGTCCGATGAATCAACCTTTACAATTGTTTACGGAAATAATGGACGCCGTACACTCCGGACCAAAGACGAAACAATGTTCTGTGTTCTCCCATTAACTTGGCTAGTAAAATTATAATCACTCCAGTTCTAGAAAAATTCGAAAGAGACAATATCACTAATTACGGTTAAGATAAATTAACACAAGTAACTGAATGCCAAAGCTTTAAATCAAATACGTAAAATAGACACTTGTAACCACTGATAGCAAGTGACATAAAATGCTTATTTACACCAGGCACGAGGGTTTTAATCTTTCAAATAATTTTACTTTACGGATAGAGTAATATCCTTAAATAACACAGGAAAACATAAGAAGACGAGGAATTGCTTAATGCGAAGCACGTCACACAAATAGCACTTAATAACGATGAAGCCAAACTCGCTGTTAAAATAAGCCCGCATTCCACATGGCCACAAGCCACACACTATCATGTCTCCGTGAAGCTCCCTGTAAAATAGCTCCTTAAAAGATGCCCTTATTAATTTGGCTTTGCAGCCCACAATAAAAGTCACACTTACGGCTGCGAAGCACCAGTCAGCTATAGACCACCAGCCAGCTATAGACCTCGGGAAGGATTGCCGAACGCTGAAGAGAAATACGAATCGCTCCGCCGTCTATCTCGCTTTCCGTCAGCGCAAACCTCCGCCCGCTTGGCTTTCCTGCACGACGTGGCGTTCTCCGACGAAGCAAATAACGGCTCCGTAGTCGTCTCCGTCGTGGGGGCTTGAGGAGTCACTCTGCCGTTCAGCCTGCCGATGGCATAGCACCCAATGTGCTTTCGAATCGATTTTGTCTGGAGCTGCAACTTCGCAATACCGCTGTCGGTCGTGTCTTTTCTCTCTCTCTCCCGTTCTCTCTCGTCTCTCTCCTCGATTCCGCACTTGAAAGTCTCCCCGTCCTCTCATTGGCTCCTGCGTCTTGATGTTGCATACGCTGCCGATGACATCGCCTCCGCTTTCGCCCGGAATTATAAAATATTCGAGAGCGAAAGCGAGCGTCTATGTCACCGGAATTCACGATGGTATTAGAATTCCGTGACAGCAAATTAAAAAAGGAAGAAAGTTTAAAAATTAAAAGTTGAAGAGGTATTGAATCAAAGGCTTTAGAGTAATCTAAGAACAAAGATACAACAAACTTATTATCAGAGAGATGATTAGTAATAAATTCAAATAACTCGTATCACGCTGTATCGGTACTCCGTTTCAGCATAAAGCCGTGTTGTATATGGGACAAAAGATTATTGTTATATACAGGGTCGGGACACATTAATATGACCACCTGCTAGTATCAGGGTGGATAGTGGTCCACCTTTGGCGGCAAGCACAGCAGCTAGTCGACGTGGCAGAGAGTCATTAAGTCCTCGGAAGGTGGTTGAAGGTATCTGGGTCCATTGACGATTACTGCATCCCGTAATTCCATCACCGTGCGTGGCGGAGGGTCCAGCTAGCGGACATGGCGATCGACATGGTCCCACAAGTGTTCATTGGGGTTGAGGTTCGGGGAGTTTGGTAGCCATGGGAGTAGCTTGAATTCATCCTCATGCTCCTCGAATCAGTCGTGGACATTTTTGGCAGTATGGCAGAGAGCATTGTTCTGTTGAAAGGTGCTATCACCCTGAGGAAACATTGTCGACATGAAGCGGTGTACCTGGTCTGCGACGATCGTCAGATAGCGAACAGCATTCAGTGTACACTCCAGCGATATCAGTGGACTCAGACGATACCAGGAAAACATCCCCCAAACAGTCACACATCCCTCACCAGCTTGTCATCTGCCAACGATGGTGTCGGGATGCCTGTTCTCAGATGCTTCCGGGCGAATTCTCTATCATCTGTCCACTCTGTTCACCAGAAACCGCGACTCGTCAGAGAAAGCAGGTCCAATGGCGATACTCCATTGTGAATTGGAGGCGTTTTCGGCGATGCACAGGCGTCAACACGGGTGCTGTTACCATACGCCTGCTCTGGACCCCCAACCTCAAAAGGGTTCGTTGCACTCTCTTGGTGCTGACACGCCTAGTGGCCCCACTGTTCATTTGCTGTGTCAGTTTCTCAACAGTGGCACGCCGATTGGTCTTGGCCAGGCGTCGTAACCTACGCTCGCCTCTTAGATCGATGGTCCGTAGGGCCCCACAGTTACCTCTTTGGTACACCTTCACAACGGCAGCCCTAGAGCAGTTCAAAAAGGTGGCCGCTTCTGAAATGCTGCCCCCCTTGGCCCGATAACCAATGATCATCCCCTTTTGGAGGTCCGAGAGGTCACTTGCTCTGCCTATGACGGCGACAATTGCTGTGTTAACGGATGCTACTACACGTCTGCTGTTGTCAGCTTTTAATTATATGCAATGATATTTCCCGAAAGAATTTGAAAGACGAAAATATTCCCGAAGGATTTTACGAGAGTTGTAGAAACATTGTCGAGGCACATGTTAAATTGATTCCTCCGACAGAACAGGTTTACAACATCAATCTCACACCTAACAAATGTTTTTATTTTTACTGCGCAGTGTTAGTACATAACTTTTTTGTGAAGGACTGTGTTTCAAGTTGGGTTTACAAATCAATCTTTCTAATCTATAACCTCGTTATTGGTGAAGGGTCGATCCACTAACGAGGTATATATGATTACTAGAAGAGATACCCGGCGTTGCCCGTGATTATTACACTTGGGATGTAAACAGAACAATCTCAAAAATTAAAATAAATTTTGCAATATCTTAAAAATAAACCCATGAAAATGCTTAGAATTAATACAGTAAAAATTCTTAATGAAAATTCGAAAAAAATCTTTTTAAAGGCTCACAATGGATGGACTGCTCCAATAATTTCTTACTCAGATAATCTTACTTCAGATCTACACTTGATGTTGTTGCAATTTCCACTCTTCTCTCGCTGTGTTGAAGCAAAATTTGGCCTTTCATCACTTTGGGTAGTCTAGCGGTCGCCAATTCTTCTATTTACTTGCTTCCCATTTGCTCAATACAGCACGGTGCTAAAGGTTTGCTTTCTCTGTCGTCTTTCCACTCTTTCTCAATAGTCTGCTAACTCTTCATTATCTCCAGCTACTGATCATTTTTAAAGATTTTCAAGAAATTGTTAAGTACTAAGAACTCTCTTTTCTAAGAAAAACCTGAATAACAGGAATTCTATGCATTGTTACAAATAGAAACTTATCCATATTGCATCATCATTTTATGTTCATTGTTATAATTCTTGGAAAGGATTGCTTTATCATTGCATCATCATTGCGTGTTGAAACCATTGTTGATACCTATTGTTGCACAAACTTTTATTTGCATTGTTGGTCATGAGATATATATTGTTGGTCCGTGCAGAGTGTTTGTGAATTGCGTGTTGATACCATTGTTGCAAAAACTTTGTCTTGCATTGTTGGTCATGCGATATTTCTCATTAATATGCCCTGCCATAACCATGAATATCGATTTTTTATCAATAATTATTATTTGTTCGAAATCTGAAGTAGACAGTGACCTTCCCCATGCTTTGAAGGTCATGTATGCGAAATTTCATCAAGATCGGAATAAAACTGTAGATTTGTATAAAAAACGTACACACAGACCCACAGACCCACCCACAGACCCACAGACCCACAGACGCACAGACCCACAAACATCCTTCTTTATATATATAGATAGATTAAGTAGCGGAAGAATGAAGCTACTTATTGTTTTCACAATGTCCGTCTGTCCGTCCGTCCGTCCCCTTCATAATTTCCGCATTTTTTGAGTTAGAAGGTCGAAATTCGGAATGTAGCTTACTATGTGCATGTACATCTTCACTATTTAGTTTGGTTTTGATTGGCCCACTGGGTTCGGAGTTTCGGGGGCAGAAGTTAGAGGGCACCAAAAGGTCTACACGTATTTATGGATATAAATTCGGTATACAGATTCCTCTAAGAAAGGTCAACATCACTGTGAAGTTTGGGCCGAATTGTCCCAATAGAGTCGGAATTGTGGGGGTGGCAATCACTTGGTCTTTAGAAATTTATGGCAACACATTGGGGTGTGATATATCATTCGATCCAAAATTATGAGAAAGGAAAGAATATAGGTTTCTTTTATATTTTCTAAAAACAAGTTTCGAGAAAATCAATTTTTGATTAAAAAAAATGGGGGGTTAGAAAGTGCAGATGAAGAAATACAAAAATAGAATTACTCAGAGCTTCCGCTACTTTCTTATACCTTCCCCGGGAGGCTTAATTTCTTGTTAACTGTATATCTCTAGTAAATAAAAAAAAAATCACTGTTTCGACATAATTAAGAGAGATTTAGTAGAGTACATTATATTATGATACAACTGAAATAAATAGCAAAGATGTAATACAAACCTTCTCTTAGTGGAAAATTTCAAATAATTTTTTTATTTCACCCTGTACTTTTTAAATTACCCATATTAAGTAACTATTGACTTCAGGATTTAACTAACTAAACGATTTAATTAATTAAACAGAATAAACGACTTACTTTAATTGAAATTTAAAAAGTTTTTTAACGCTGGAGGCACCCATCATCCAACCTCAAGTTGTGGGTAACACATTTGCTCCGCTCCTATAGATCATTCCAGTTGCGCGTGCTAGACAAGAAGTGATTTAGCAGACTTTTCACTCGCCAGACCACTTTCCCTTAAGTAAAATCATCATAGACACAGCTGAATCAGTTGTTTGAGAAACAACACGTCTATTTTCCAGCAAAATAGAGTTTTCACTAGAGTACATTCAAATGCGTTTGTTGGATAGAAGTAATTGTGGATCAACAAAAATGTAATCAGCTTTTAAAAATCGTTAAAACACGCTTTTCTTTTTAGAATCAACACCTGTTCGTACACTGTCAAACAAACTTGAGTCGCTTTCTGGATATATGTTGTTTCTCAAACAACTGATTGAATTGAAATTGCTGTTCATTCAGACCATGGTGAACTGCTCTCGTTTTTAACAGGAAAAACGGTTATGAAATTACATTTTCGTAAGAAGCAACTGCAGAGGATGGTCAATACAAGATGCACATCCTCTATCACCCATGCCAAGAGGAAATTTTACGTGATGGTTTACCAATTGGCATGGTGTTTAGAGCTCTGTATTTACAAATCTGTTCAGCTTTGCAAGACCAATATTCAAGTCTATTAGGTAAAATTTTAGGTAGACAAGCTCTAAAGGACGGTGTTGTTAATGATGTGATACATGGCCAAATTCTCAAAGGCGAATGAAGGAGGCAGGTGAGAATGTACTTCAGGAAATTGTTGCTCGGGTTCAGCGAGGAAGAGGCCGTGTTAAAAGACGAATTTTTTCAACAACAACTCATTCTCATGTAAAATACATAGAGACAACAGCTTGGCTGAGTTCTGTCGAGTAGATACCGTAAATTGGGGTTACTTGAATCCAAATAAGTAAGCATTTTTAAACAATTCTTCCTATTGATAGATTTAATAACACTATTTCTGCTGTTAACTTAATTTACATTAAATGTGTGACATTTTCTTTTAACTTATATGTTTATTGACTCAATATTTTAACTTAGTATATATGTAATAAATTATGGAAATTTGGGTTCAAGTAAACCCTGGATGAACCCACGCTACATTTGCAATGGATTAAGCAATTATAATGGACAGTGGGTTCATGTTCGACCTACGTTTTGGAGATGAAACACTTACCAGACATTTTAGTTGAAAATTTTTTTATTTTTAATCATTTATCTAGAAAATAACATCATAAATTCGGTAAATTCTAAAAGTGTGACGCATTAGCTAGTGGTGGTATCAATTAGAAAAATCTATCAGCAGACCAATACATTCAAAACTGCAGACTCGGAACGTCTTTGAAACTTATTTTTGATTTGGGTTCAAGTAGACCACCAGGGTTCAAGTAACCCCAATTTACGGTACAGTTATAGAAGAAGCAGGACACGCTAATCAACAAAGTCGAAAATACCTCAGAAGAGAAAGCAGAAGTACCCTTATGATGAATGCTGCCTCCTCGGCTTCTTACTTCTCGTAGTTTACAGAAAAGTTCATCTTCAATTTGTCGGTGTATATCTCGACGAGTCTCATTCTTCTGCAAGGATGACATCCTAGCAAATCTTCTTTTCAACGCTTGAAAAGTGATATATTTATATCTGTGAGAATGGTCAATTGCTTTTTCTGCCTGACAGAGTATTGGAGGATCATCACATTCCCGGCTGCTTTGTCCAAATTTTGCATGGATTGGCAAGTTATCCTTTGAGAAGTTTCAGTTTAATATTTTAACTCGCGAGGGATGAAAAAAGAGCTTCTGCTCTCTTGGCTCTCTGCGGTTTCGTCGTGAATGGATTGTGGGCTTTCCTCATCAATTATTTCTCTGATCAATATCATCGCTGATATCTAATGTTTTGTATTTCATTAATATAATTTCGAGACCAAACGAGAAATACAGGCTCCGGCACTGAAAAGTCACCTGACCAAGATAGGTCTATGAACAATCCAACCTTCATTGTTTCCAAAGAAAAAACACTGATTGTTAAAATACAAGATGGCAACAATGAAAGTTACACTGTTACTAGCCCTTTCTTGGTCAGGTGACTTTTCAGTGCCGGAGCCTGTCTTTCTCGTTAGCCTCCTATAATTTCCTATTTTCTAGCTCCAGCATCTTTCTCTGCATTTGTTGGTTTTATTAAAATTTTTCTAACTTTGAAAATACAATATGGCTCATTGCACGTAAACTTTTGCTCATAGTCTTTTTTATGTTCTGCCAAACGCAATAGACCCCCCTTTGCAACAAGCTTAGACGGGTCGAAACGTTCCGTTATGAGCATTCCATCGTCCATGGCGTTTAGCAATCGCAAATCGCCTGTGAAAATTTTACTTTAAGAGTTCTCTTCTCACAGTTTTTGTGGACTCGGACTGAGATTGAGCTTTATGGTCACTTTGGTAGTAATTGTTTTCTTATTCTCGTCTCATCCATTTAAATGTTGGTTTGGTTGATTTCTTAGAAATTTTGGCGTCGACTATTAAGGCCATTTTGCGCCTTTCACACAAGTTTTATCTGTACGCAGCCCATGACAAACACAAGCATCCATGCCCACGGCGGGATTCGAACCCACGATCAGGCGGACTCGAGAACTAGAAAGCCTACGCCCTAGCCCTCTCGGCCACGTAGCCGGCCCTTTTAAATGTACTTGCTTCTTTCAGCTAAGAGACAATATCGTCCGAGATTATTTTTATCAGACGACAAATTCTAGAAACTTTATGTGACATCACAAAAAAGAACGTATAAGGATAAGAAGTACAGTAAAGGCTCGTGTAGGCATAAGGGGCGCCACCACAGAGTAAACAGAGCGATCATGCAGCATTAGATGTGTTAGCCAGCTGCGTCGCCACCGGAAACTCTCGCGCGGCCATCTTTTGGTGGGACTCAGATCGCAAATTCCACGGTACTTTCCATGTGTTTAGGCACGGATTTGAGGGTAAGAAATGGTTTTTTTCTACTTTATCTCTCGTGGAATGAGTGAACAACATGCCGAACTACTGCGTCGCATACGGGTGTAACATGAGAACAACAAAATACAGAAGGTTATTTTTTCATAGGTAAAGAAAAGAGAATTGTAAGTGATCGTGCGTTATATGGATCAATCGTGGGTCATTTTCAACCCATGTCCAAATCGCTGCAAATTATATCAGCAGCCTTTCTTTGTGTCCTCAACATTAAAAATGTTTTGTTTTCTCAAATGTTTGTTTGATAAAAATATCAAGAATTTTAGTCATTTTTCAGCAATATTATCAATCTACGATGCAGGTAAATGCTTTCAAAAGGTTCATTTTTAGATAAATAATTAAATATATACTAGAGATCACCTTAAACATGATGTAATAATTTTTCTATCGAAAAATGGAAGGAAAAATTTTGTAATCAATATTTTGCCCACTTCCTGACTACTTGCAGCTCTGCAAGTTTCCCCAACGGCGTCTTATAGATGACAATGCACGTTTCAATCGTTAGTTTCACTTGTCTTTTATTTTTTCTTAAGTTATTTAATAATTAGGTTAATATGTATACAATGCGTAACGACTACCTGTATTGTTGTTTATTGTTATCGTTGTTAATTTGATCATCAGTGCTAGCAAAATTGTTGATTGTGGTGAGTCAGCATAAAGTATTTTAAACGTTTACCCGATATCACACGGCAGATTTCCAAGGCTTTTTGGCTTTAGTAGATATCAAATAAAAAGCTTAATTTTTATAAATAAAGACTAAAAAGAATAAAATGAAATATATAAAATAGAAATGTTAAAGCACACACTTTCACCTTAAAAAGTTCAGAAAAAAGTAAAATATCGAATTTTAAAAAAAGTAAAAGTATGATGGCGCGTTTAATATTAAATTTTAAAAAGAAAATACTACATAATAAACGCGCTACCACATTTTTACCTTTTTTTTAAATTCGATTTTTTACTTTTTTTCTGAACTTTTTAAGGTGAAAGTGTGTGCTTTAAAATTTTTATTTTATATATTTTATTTTATTTTAAATTAAGTTGAAATTGAGAAAATGTAAGGCCATGTAGCAGTTGAACATTAAATTAAATATGAAATTGATGAATGTTACCTAAACAATCAGTTTTTTGTGCATCTTTGAAACAAAGTTTTGGGAAAATATAAAAATTTCACATGAAACTCAACGTATACCATGTAAAAAGCGGAATATTCGCTATTTTGAGTATGGCTTCTACAATGTATAACGCGGCATCGTCCCACCACAAGATGACTGCCAAGAGGCGACGCGCTTTTGAGGCCGTAAGCGCTCTGTTTACTCTGTGGGCGCCACCCAAATCTGGCAGGAAATGTGTGCTGCAGCGAAACCACCGTTCGATGATCGGGCAGCTTTTATCACGTGATATAACATGTCATAACGTGCCTTTACTTCTTATCCTTTTACGTTCTTGGATTGTTTGTACTGTTATAACATTGCATTTCCACGGACTCAGCTTATCATATATCCTTATATTATTTTGATTGTGCGTTCGTTGCTAAGGTTAAGACAATTACCAAGCAATAAAACAATGTTGCGACGGGTAAAAACAATAAAATAACATACAACCTCAGACAATTAAGTTCGGTGAATGAGTTCACACAACAAAATGCAAAACAGATAGAGCCACATTTACTTTATTGTCCTTCGAAATAATCACACTGGAAGGCAATACACTTTTGGGATCGGGAGTATAAGTCCCGGAATCTCCTTAGGGATGGCTTTAAGTTCACGTGTCACATTTGCTTGAATGTCTGGAATGTCCGCAAATCTGTGTCCCTTTAATACCCGTTTCAGGCGTGGGAACAAGAAAAAGTCTGCCGGTGCCAAGTCTAGTGAATAAGGTGGATGAGTTATAGATACGACCCCTTTGTTGGCAAGAAACTGTTGCACGATAACGGCAGTGTTCCTCTTTGATCCATTATCCACAGTTACGTGCGCACGCTACGCCTTCAACTGAAGAAACGAGCATCTGCTAAACCATTGCACGCACAAACGTGACCTGTCTGAACTTGCTTAAACAATGACTGGGCTTGTATTCACATGCATTGTTACTCGCGTAAAGCTCGCACAGGGTGTGACGTCATTCACCGAACTTAATTGTCAGAGGTAGTATGACCACAAACGTTATTTTATCCTTGTCAATAGGAAACTGTTAAAAGGATAATGATGAACTTTTATTGCCAACTGAAATGTTGCAGAAAACATCTAAGGTATTCGAAGCATTCACGTATCTTAATAGAGCGTTTGTAAAGTCTTATTTTGACTCACAAATTAACTCGGATCCAATAACTCTAGACATTGAAAATCCAAATTTATTTGAAATATATTCGGCTGCATACGTTGCAGGCTTATTAGCCAAAAAAATTCTTAAAAAAATAAATGCATCGACTGTAAGATCATTTTTAATTGATGATAAAAGTTTTTCGGATTCTAATTTTTCCAATTGTGAAAAGCTTTTATAAGCATATTTTAATGTGCAATTGATTTACTTATTTTTTTATAAAAAATTGTGTTCAACATCTTTTCCATTGTCTAATTTTTTGTGGTACCTGCTGTTAAATCACTTTTAAAAAATAAGTGAATAAAAGTCATATTAAAAAAAACATTTGTTTTCTTGGTAAAATATACTGATAGAATAAAAAGAAATTTACAAGAATTCATTATAAATAAAGTAATATTATGGAATAAAAAATTATACTTTCAATATAATAAAGCGTTTCAGTAAACAAATGAGAAAATAAATGACAATAATTTAAATTAGCATTTTAAAACTAATTAAAAAAATTCAATGAATGCAGGTATAACAAAGAATTTCCTGCTCACTTTCACTTGAGCGAGAGCTTCTCTTCTTACCATTTTCCCAACAAACTGTGGCGGCGCTAGGGTCTACAGAACTTAAACTGAATTAAGTAGAGCTTCCCTTCTTTTCCTTGTAGTTCTTTGATCACAATCTCTGATACTGTACCTCGCAACATTACTAGTAGTGCAAGCTGTTAATGAAGAAATTGAAGCTTTCCACCTGCTTAACTAGATGTCTAGTTACATAGAGGAAGCAAAAGAGTATCAAATCACTATAGCTTTTTGACTACCGATATATCATTTGAAGAGAGTCGTTAATATCACGCATTCAAATTATACACTGCTCAAAACATTTAAAGGAACACTTCTTTTAAGCAGCGTGCAGAAGCAACTACGAATAATATGGACAAAATCGCTGTATGTAATCACTGAAAGACGGTTTATTTAGCAATAGAATGCATTATTGAAACAACTGATGAAGAAAGATAAAGAAAAAACAGGAACTTGCAGGAACTGCCTAAAACAAAGTGAAATGTCCTTTGGACGTTGTGAGGAGAATGCCCTGTTTCTTCTAGGAATCAGTTTTTGCACCACTCAGTAATGCGTTTGCCTACCATCAGCTGCAGTAATCTCCATGTACTTTCGAAGATTGCTCCGTATCAGTCGACGGATGTGATCTTGGTGAAGCCGGTCCCATTCCTCAGTAAGTGCCTGGATGAGCTGTTACAGTGTTTCTGGAGCTGAAGGGCAGTGTCGAATTCGCCTGTCAAGCATTTCCCAAAAATGCTCAAGGGGATTTAGGTTTGGACTCATTGCAGGCCACCTCATGGTCTAATGCCATGCAGCCGTAGATGGTCTTGAGTGACAGCTGCAGTGGGTGGACGAGCATTATTCTGCATCAGAAAGAATCCAGGTCCCATGCCATGTGCAGCAACCATCACATGTTCTTCCAGAATGTCACGAATGTAAACGTTAGCGGTCTTTCGCCCTCGGACGACCATAAGATCCGTCGATGGTCTATTGAGATGCCAGCCCAAACCATAATGGAACAACATCCCATTCGGTCAGTTCTGACAAACTGTTGCGTCGGTGTTTTGCTCACCACGTCGTCTCCAGACACGTAGACGGCTATCATAGCGGGTCAGTCGGAATCTTGACTCGTCTGTGAAGAGAACACAACGTCAATGGCGAAGCTGCCAGGTGACATGTTGATGTGCAAACTCTAGTCGCGCCTGTATGTGCTGGCGGATTAGCCTAGGCACTCGATTTGGCCATCTGGCTCTCAAGCCAACTTCACGTAATCTGTTCCGGATTGTTTGATCTGGAACAGCTACCCCAGTTGACATTTGCAGGTCATTTCTCAGGTCTTTGGCCGTTGAGATTCTTCGGCGCAGGGCACAAGTCCGCACATAACGATCTTGATTGGTGGTTGTTGAGCGTCGGCGACCTTGCCTAGCTCTTCGTGTGTACTGGCCAGTCGCCTGGAATCGTGTCCACAGTCGGAAAATGGCAGAAGAGGACACAATGAGGGCATTTGCCACAGTCCGAAATGATTGACCCGTTTGGAGCAATTTTACGGCTCTCGCAGCTTCTACTCCTTCAAGATACCTTCGTGGCATGGCAGAGCACTAACAACAAGGTTCCAGGAATGCGTGCACCTTCTAATGTTCGACCGTTATCTCCAAGCAAAGAGTTTACTGGCATGTAACCACTTTGTTTTCCGGGGGGTTATATTGCTATGCAAATTTCTCAGAACATCTGGCAGTAAAATGTGTTGGCTTCAACCATTTCTTATGAGAGAGATAGTAGGTTTCATGTTGCAGAAGATGAAATTGCTAAAAAGTATTATTTACGCTCTCTGTAGGGGATTCTACAAGTGTTCCTTTAATTTTTTTGAGCAGTGTACATTGTTTCCACATTTTGTTCACCTGCACTTTACACCTAATTAATTTATAAACAATGGTGGCCAAAACTTTAGCATCTCTATTGGCTTATATTGTTTGTTAAAAGAAATTCTTAACCTTCACAAAAATATTTACACCAATAAAAGAAGTAGAAATGATCCAATTGTGAAATGATTCAACAAATAACCGTGCATGATGAATAAATTTGTAACAATGAGGTATTTTTTTTAATCCATTAGGTGACTTTTCCATAGACAAACTTTTAGCACCACATACAGAATAAATAAATAATACTTCATAGAATCAGCATTTGCTTGGGTAACCAAAGTTTTTAATAATGGCTACACACCGTCTGTTCATGGATTCCACTAGAAGTTTACACCGATCTTCTGGAATGTTGTTCCATGCTTCTTTAATGGTGTCGAGTAGTGTAAGAATACTATTGGGGGTTTTTTTCTTTAGCAGCCCTTTTGAAATCAATCCATAGCATTTCTCTAGGGTTCAAATCTGACTGAGCAGGCCATTCCATAACTTTGATATGATTTGCGTGTAGCCATTCTTTGGCAAATCTGCTGGTATGTTTAGTCCTTCGTTGCGTAACAGTCTAATTTGTTCACGGAGATTTAGCGATATGTTTTGTCGTTTACCCATGGTTGCTGGTTATAACATGTACCAGTGAAAATAAAATTGTTGCTTATACTACGTGTATATCAAAATAAAACAAACTTACAATGCGGAACTCATGTTTAAGTCACAACACGGTAGGGTGCTTAATTTGTGTCCAGCCAGTTACTTAAATATTCTGAAACCTGCTCCCCTTTTCATAGTGTATCCTCCAAAAAATAATTTGGTAAATAGTTTGTTTCAGACAGTTTCATTTTTTGTAGAGGGGTGGAATCAACTTTTGACCCTTGATTTTTCAAATATTAACAATATTTTTATAGCTATTCGGTTTGTGCTAAATTTTGACCGTAACTGTATAGGGTGTTTATAACACTGGTCAACAAATTTTTACAAAAGTCAGCCAAACACTGGTCAAAAAATTCTACAAAAGTCATTCAAACACTGGTCAACACTAGTCAACCAAAATAAATTGAGTCATTTTTATCAATTTTTATGTGCTGAACACGAATATGACTGTCAAAATGCAAAACTGGCTCTAGTTTTTTTGTATTCGGCAAAAACAATTATTACATAACAAAATGCATGCCAATAACACAAGTCAACAACATTTTTGCTACTGGGGAAACTATAGGTGCTATGGATTAATTTTGAGTGTGCTGATTCCAAATCTAAATTCCAAATTTCCCCATCACGTCAGGATTTCGAGTTATATAAAAGAAACTTTAATTTTAAAGGTGGCCATTGTTTAAATTTGACAGTATGATTCTGTTTTACACAACTGAAACTTAACACCCCGACGTGATAGAGAAATATGGAGTTCAGATTCGGAAGCAGCACACTCAAATTAGTCTAAAACACCTAAACTTGTTAAAGTTGCAGTTCTACTGGAAAAATACTGTATACACGTTGAAACGTAGAAATTGAACTATATGAAATATCTTCAAAACGAGAACCAATAAAAGTTTTAATGGTTTTATTCCTATTTAGCACACCAAAATACTACAAAAAAACTTTGTAAGTAGTAATAATTTCAGTGTTGACTAGTATAATTATAGTTCACCTATACTGAGCAGTTTTCTTGAAAGAGCGCCACCTACCGACGACATAGTGAACTTTCACATTTCACTCTCCCATACACTCGTTAAGATATCCTGAAAATCTGTCCAAATTCGGATAGGCCGTTTTTGAGAAAAACTGCTGAGAGTACGGGAACTTTAATTATAAACACCCTGTACTTATTGTAAAGGACTTATTAAGCACATCACTTCCCAGAAATTGGATTAAGTCTGCTCCAAAAAATACTTAACTACAATATTGTCTACAAATAGTTGCACGATGACAGAGGCCTACTAAAAATGAGCATGATTTTAAGATCTAACAGGCGTTCAACTACTGACAGAATGCCGAAGATCATTCTTGATGGAACAGTTTGCTGGTGATTGGGGGAGAATGACTGTTCACAGCCTACGAGCACCACTCCATTCTGCCAAAAACAGAAAAATCCGATTCCTGTGGACCTGTGATCACCGCCCGTCTTACTGTTGACGAGTAAAGTAATACTGCATGAACCGAGGAATGTCGAATTCTTTGAAGCGTTTGTATAGCAGTTTTAGAGTATGGCGTCAGCAGGATAGTTGATGGAACAGGGGACTTTTCATTTACAGAGACAACCATATAGGCAGATAGAGATCAGTCATGTTGGGGAATATTTTCATGGGAAACCGTAGTACTACTAATCGATATAAACTAGATTCCCTGTTCAAGTTCACGATCTTCCCACTAGAACGAGGACACTTACAACAGGTTAAGTATGGCCAATTCATTAGGCACGCACTGAGTAGAGGATGATATTCTGTTCTGTGCTATAAGACTAGATTCGTTCAATGGTAATGATAACGTGTTTGGTGTTTTTCTGTGCCATCATAATTTCAGACATGAGATTCATATCACTAAGGAATGGGGTAAAACTAGTAAGACCGTCTTCGAAAACTTCTGGAGTTCATGCCCTGACAAATTCAAACAGTAATAGCGGCTAGAGAGATATCAAAACGGCTAGATCTGACTTTGCGGTTTATAATGAGGGGTCTTGCTGCAATAAAGAATCAACTCCATTTTTACTGTTTCTTGGAAAATTAAATAGAGTTTGAAAATTCATATTTTATTTCAGCTCCACACTACTCTTCGCACACGTAGTTTACATAAATGCCCATTAGATACCACCAATTCCATTGAAAAAAGACTGTCATTGAAGGAGTGGAGGCCATGTGAATTTCGGAGCTAACTCATTATTGCAGCAGTCGATTTATTTTTATTTGACTTGTATAAACAATATTAAAAAATAAAGAAATAAGGTTTTAGTGACTGAAACAGATGACAATAATTGTTCATCTGGTACAGAGGGTAGATTATCGCAGAGCGTTGATGCATGTTATAAACAAAAAACTTACGAAAACATTTCGATTTTTTTTAAAAAAATATTTATATCTCCATGAATATACGTGCTATTCTCATACAAATGAACACAGATAAATAAAAGAAGCTTTTTAATCATATGCTACAGCTACAACGTATTTCAACCATTATTTTTTACAGGGTGATTCCAAACATTATTTTTTTGGTTCACTTCGTTGCTGGTCCCTTATTTGCTTTCGGGAGAAAACCTTCGATGAAATATATGAGATGTAACATCCTTTTTACACCCCTGAGATTTCAGGATAAATCGTCAAGTATTTTTCTAGATATTCGACAAGACGTCTTAAATCGAAAGTGTCCAATTACTTTCTTCCAATCAGTGTATATTCTATCCCAGAATAATAAAACAAATTTTTTCTAAATGTTTTTTTAACCTTATAGTCCGAAACAATGTAATACAACAAAGAAAATACTGCTGCTTAATAATAGGTAAGAAAACTCAAAAACAGACAATGAAAAGATCTGTAAACAAACTTCGAAACAAGTTTTAATTGTTTTTCTACACACAAGAATGTTATTTTATTCGTTTTCTCAGAACTGGAAAAAATAATTCTTCCTCACAGCTCAAATGATTATCTCTTATTCGTCATTACAGACTATATTTTTTCAATAATTAAATGGGCTGAAGACATAACAAACCTGGAATATCAAATTTGACAACCATAACAGGTAAATTCAAAGTAAATTTAAGTTGACATTAACAGTAAACTTTTAAGAATGTGAGCGATCTATAATAAATATTATATTCAATAAAGTGTCGGAGTTCATTAAATAATAAAATTGTGTTTAAATGTCGGAGTTCATTAACAATTTCGAAAATTATTATGCCACATCATTTTTGAGAATGTTTCTTCTCATGATGATGAAGAAAGGCCTATAAATATAAAATGTAAGCCCATCATGTAAGCATGCATTGAGAATGTGACGAAAAACGGAATTCTTTTCCATATAACCTGTTGTTAGGGAGAGAAGCATGAAGGTTTTCGTGAAAAGTATACGACCCAAGATTGTAATTATTTATCTGGATGTAGTTATCGTCATTACTGAGTGTACACTCATGATCAAAGGATTTGGGACACCCCTGTGAACACCTGGGGTGTTTCTTCTGGACTGGACTGGGCCCGCTCATCAAGGTTGATGGCCACTGGATCATTCTGGATAACGGGGTACGTCCAGCGCTGTGGGAACACTTCGGTGAGGGGCCGTTCCTCTTCTAGCACGACAAATGCGCCTTGCCACAAAGCAAGATCCATATCTGACTGGTTTGACGAGATGCGGTTTGAAGAACTGGATTGGCCCGCCCAGAATTCTGATCCCAAACCCATCGAACATCTTTGGGACGAATTGGAACGACGTGTGAGATCCAGGATGGTTCGCCTTACATCTGTCCAGGAACTGACCATGACACTCCTCGAGGAATGGAGATCAATACCTGTGGACACATACCGTAAACTTGTGGACAGTATGCCATGTAGGGTGGAGGCAGTGATACAGCTCGGGTTGATCCTACACACTACTGATTGAAGCTTTTTGCGGCTACGGTAGAGCAACAGGTGTCCCAACTCCTTTGTTCATGTAGTGTATTTCTCCAATGCCGAAACGACGAAGTCCATTTCGTTAATTGATGAAAAGCGAAAAGTGTAATGTAAATGACGATAATGACACCCTCGACAGTCGGAACTTAAAGCTGATTATCTCCACCAATTTTTACTGGAAACGGGGTTAACACGTTAAAATGTTAGGAACCCAGGTTAAACATGAATGCTCTGTGTACAGCACTATAATAAGCACATAAGAAAGGAGAAGGAAGTTCGAGCTACCACTTGTCCACAAAAGTTTTAAACTTAGCATAGCAAAAGTAGACACTCATCATACTATATTGTGAGATTAATGCTCACGTACATAGTATGATGATTAAATTCCTTGGTGGACAAGTGTACCTCAACATTCTTCCCTCCATTCATTTTTATTATACTTACCACTAAAAATGAAACGTTTACTCCTTTGTATACATAGAGCATATGTGGCCATGATCCCTATAGTCTTTCAGAGTAACGACACCATTTCATTTTTCACCATGTATCATTGCAGTTTTGCCGACGACTCTGACAACTATCTGAAACGTTATTAAATGCATTTCATTTTAATAATACAGCAAAAAAATTCTTATTTGCAGAAGGTAATTAGGCTTCTGTTTTAATAAAGAAAGTATGACGTTGAACTAATTTCTGTAATGACACTATCAGTTCGACGTAACAATGTTTTATCTTTTTCATGTTCAGGCCTGGTAATTTCTAGAAGGCCGTGGATAGAGCATGTCTGTAGCGATTGACTAAATGGCTACAATTCAGGCTGATCGGTCACAGCAAAGCACTGTATGCAGGATGGTCCATTTAAGTGTAGACATGGAAATGTCTCGAAAATAAAGCATTGCACGAAAAAATGTCCATAATCAAAAGTGAATTAATTCGCGGAGGAAATTCATTAGCCAAAAAATTATCCTCCCCCCCCCCTCCTTGTAAGAGGGTGGGGTGGCGGGGGTAAACTTTGAAATCTTAAATAGGAACTCCTGTTTTTAATTTTTCATTCAGATTTTATACGACATTCGAGAAATGTTTTATTCTTGGTATTTTTTCAATTGATCAATCGTTTAGGATATAGAGGCCCAGAAACTGTGGAAATTTTAAAGCTTTGAACCCACTTTTATCAATGACGACAAAGCTTTGGTGATCTTTAGGAATCCGAAGTCTGAATTTCAAAAATTCTAAACATTTTTAGTGACAATCCAACCACTTTTGATTTTGGACATCTTTTTCGTACAATGCTTTATTTTCGAGATATTTCCATGTCTACACTTAAACAGACCACCTTCTATAAGAAAGTATGGACGATAGCATGCGGCAGCCATTTTGAAGTTCTGTACCAACTTTTCACAAGTGTTCTTCACATTTATCACATTATTTTTTTTGTTCAATTTTTTTCTTACCGGCGGCAAAATAAATCTATCTCGGTAGGAGATTATTGACATTTTTTGTTCCTATTTTGCAATTATGTTCCTTTTATGTTTTTTTTATCGTTTTGCAAAATTCCCTTATTTTGTTTGGACCATTTTGTAAAATTCCCTGATTTTTCTCTGACTTTTCCTGGTTATAAAAAATTCCATGACTTTTCTCGAATTTCCCGGTTTTCCTAGTTGCTAGTCACCCTGAATATTTGGAAGTTTATATTTATTTAATGGTTTATTAAAAATAATAATTCATTTTTTAATTACTAATTTATTAAAAGTAATTTATTTTTTTATTAACTGATTTATTAAAAGTAATAAAAAAATTTATTTACTAATTTATTTTTGTTTATTACTGGAATTCTGATAGACTCCTATTGAATAAATATTTAATAAAGAAAGAAATAATTTATTTAAGTCATTTATTTATTACTTTCATTATTAAGTAGCGGAAGAATGGAGCTGTCTGTCCGTCCGTCCTCTTCATAATTTCCGCATTTTTGGAGATAGAATGTTGAAATTCGGTATGTAGCTCACTATGGGCCTGTGCATCTTCACTATTTAGTTTGGTTTAGATTGGTCCACTAGGGTCGGAGTTTCGGGGGCGCAAATTAGAGGGCACCAAATGGTCTATCCATATTTATGCATATAAAGGAGTGAAATTTGGTGTGCATATTACGCTAAGCAAGATCAACATTACTATAAAGTTTGGGCCAAATTTGCCCAATAGGGTCGGAGTTGTGGGGGTGGAAGTCACTTGGTCTTTAGAACTATGACAACATATGGCATGTCATATATCATTCGTTCGGAAATGAAGAGAAATGAAACAATATAATGCTCTTTTTCATTTTCTAAATACTACGTTCGAGAAAAACAATTGTTCGATTAACCACTGGGGGCGCCCCCGGCTAAAAAGTGCAATTAAAAGGGTAAAAATAGATGACCTCAGTGCTTCCGCTACTTTCCTATAACTTCTTCGGGAGGATTAATTTCTTGTTATATATTTATTTCATAGGAATCTGTCATAATTCCATTAATAAACAACATATAACTAGTCCTATCAATTAGGTACAGTATTTACTAATTTATTAAAAGTAATTTATTAGGTACAATTTCAGTGGCTGCTTAGTATATGAAATTGTTATAGCCAATAGCGATTTTTCTTAAGCCAGAATCTCAAATTAGTCAGATTTCTGAAACAAAAAACAATGATTCTACTATTAATAATAGTAACGAATTGTGCATAAAATAAATGAAATTAAATGAAGTTTTCAAAAATATGCTGGCCTCGGTGGGTATTTGAGAAAAAAACGACGTCCGCTGATAAAAGGATCAGACACCTAAGATACCACAGAACCTTTAATCAATTTACGTTTTTGTAGAAAGGACTACAAAATACATATTGTTATTCAATAAAACCTCCGTTTGCCGCAATGACAGCCTCCACACGCTGTCGGAACCGCTGGCAAGTAGGAATGAGGTGGGTCGTTTTGATTTCTGCCATAGTCTCCACAATAGCTGGCCTGAGAACTTCAACGATGATGTGTGGATATTTGTTGGACTGCCTCTCAACGAATCCCTAGACGTAATAGTCCAAAGGATTGAGATCAAGACGGGAGTGGGGCACATGATGGGACGGATGTGGTCTTGAAGATTCGTGGTCATCCATGCTTGCATGCTGTGGGCCTTATCACTTGGAGCAGAGTCCTGCTGAAAAACATACGGCCTACCACGTGCTACAGCAGTAATTCAGAGCTTCACAACTCTTCTTCATGCACCACATGTCGAATGGTCGCCTTATTAATCTGCAGCCCCCTCACGAGTGCCCTTATGGACTTACCAGTGTCCTCGTCGATTGCAGCTTGGACAGAACGGATGAAATCCGGCGCCCTGTTACGGTTCGAGCGTCGACAATGTCGTTTCCTCTGTGAAACTGTTGGCACATCACCACTGGCAGCGTCCAGTTCTCTCCGAACTTTGAACATGAACGAACGTGCGACTTTTAGGAATGCAGCTATCTCGGAGTCGGAGTGTCCTGCAGCCAAGGAGACGACGACTGTATGTCGCTTCATTTGTTGGGTTATTTTTAAGATCCGCCTTGTTTATCGGCCTCATTTCAGAATTGTTAAATATTATGACGTATTGACTATTACGTCATACTCAAGTGCTCTCAAATACCTACCGCACCCTGTATTTTATAAAGGTTTATACACTCTAAATTAGATATTATTTATTCTTCAAGTGGCTAATTCTATTTATAAATTTTTCTTTTTAAGCATCATTTTTCGAATGCCTTATCATAAACAAAACAACCACTTGTATGTTTATTTAATTTAATCATTAAAAGTGGTTGTACTGTTGTTAATGTGAATCCGATATTCAGATGTCATGATAAAAGTCATATCCTTTTAACCATAAGATAATCTCATTTTCGAGGCTGATTGGTGAATTAAATGTGATTTTTTTAAATATAAAATTAAATTAAGAAAATTCCAAAAAAATCCTACATACAGGGTGATTCAGAAACGTAGGTCAAGAATGAAATACCATGTACAGTTTGTAGCAGGGAACAAACTTTTTCCCTATAAACATGGGTCCGGAAATGCATCCTTACAGAGATAATGCAAATTGTACGAGGTAGGAATGACATTACAGTAGGTGTTCAAAATGCCGACCCTGAGCCTTGATGCAGGTGTTTTGTCTAAGCACGTGATTGTAGTGTTTGAAGCGCCCGGCAATATGGGTGATCACGGTCTGGAAAACGCTGTTGGTAAATCCTTATCGCTTCAGTAGCATTACCCTGTGCCAAGCCGCATGTCCGCCAGCTCCGCATTGATCAAGCGATCCATTGTACCAAAATAGAGTTACATGTTTCGTTTCCTCTCTTTTAAAGGAGAAAACACGAACAATTTACATGTTTAGATCCTAATTTACATGGACCCTACCTTTACTATCTGGGTAACGCACATCCATTCCTACCGCGTACAAGTTGCATTATCTCTGTAAGGATGCATTTCCGGACCCATGTTTATAGGAAAAATGTTGTTCCCCGCAACAAACTGTACATGATATTTCATTCTTGACCTCCCTTTCTGAAACAGCCTGTATAAACTCAATTAGCCAAGTATATTAGCCAAATGTGAAAATTCATTTGTCAGATTAGTTAAACTATCACCACAGGCGATTTGGCGGGCAGACTGGGCGGACACTGCAATTTTTTAAATAATATAAATTTTGTGGCTCTTTTGAAAAAAAAAACTACTGTTAAAGCATATATAAGGGAGAGCGAGTAAGAGTGAGACGTGGGGATCAGTGAGACATTCCATGTAGCATCTACAAAATGGAGTGGCAAAGTAAGCCAATGATAATATATGACAAACGGAGTACTTTACTTAAAAGTAGTCTTAATGAGCATTTAGATAATTGTCCCACCGACTAACGAGTCGTGTGATTCTCTTCTCTAAAATGTCTGTAACTGACTCGTTCACCTCATCGTCCGACATGAATCTGGTTCTTTTGAGCTGTTTTTTCAATTGCCCGAAAATGTGGAAATCGCAAGGCAAGAGGTCGGAGCTGTATGGTGGATGTTGCAGTTTTTCCCACTTGAACCTTTCCAGTTTTTCCTTAACCACCAGTGTTGTCAGTATTTTTTCAGTAAAAATACCAAATGCCGGTCGAAAATACACCGAAATATACAAGATGTCTACATCCAAATTATTAAAATTCTACTAAATTTTTCAGACAATTTTTTATTGAAATACATTGTTAGGACTACGTTATGTTCATTACATACAATTTTTACAAAATAATGACATACTAGCTTTTAAGCTATCAAAATGAAAAACAATGGGAGAAGATAAACTTAAAATTCCTACTAACAATTGTGAAGTCTTCTAAAATATTTAGGCCACTGGTCCTGCTGGAGTCCTTGTCGATCGACTAGAACGACGACAATCGAATCGACAATCTAACAGTGAAGTGTACAGGTGGGACGTAAGCAGTGCTTTAACGATTCTCACCCTTCCGGAATAAATTCCACAGGAAATATACTGAAATAGGCAAGAAGCCTGACTAGCCCAAAGAGGTCTTCCACATTATGAAAAAACGAAAAATAAGATTGACGATTGTCAGGAGAGTGGGAGAGGAAGGGAGTTTTTGCATCTTCAATAATCCGGGAAGGAAACGTTGCCAATGTCTTCGAAGTTGACATCAAGAATATGCCTCGGTTTTCTAAACTTTGTATGTCACTTCATTTCCATCCGGTTGTTCAGTATTCCAGCCACCCGATCATTGTCATGGCTTTTTATCGTCTGCACCATGTTCGTCATGAGATCTTGGACACACTTGCCAACTTGAGTTACGTTCAGATCCGAGTGGATGTAAAGATTTTTTTCGGTCCTTCTTCCAAGCTGCGCAATCGTCCTCAGGGTAACATTCTTGAATGAATGGAGTTTACACCATCTGCTTCTGCATGTAGTTGCTCACGCAGGCATACCATATAGGAGGATGGTCCGAATCACTGTCTTGGGCCGTAGTTATTTATTGTCGATGCTGAAGGCGCTGTTTCTACCCAAGAGAACTGTAAAACTGTTCTTAGCCTTCTTCGTTGTGTTCAGAGCGTAAGTTACTTGACGATTCCAGGAGAGTTTTGAGTCGATGATAACGCCAAGGTACTTGAAGTTGTCAACCCATTCGAGTTTCTTATTTAATAACGCAAAAGAATCCGCGGGACGTTTACTTTTTGTTGAAGTACACAGTTTGCATTTTCCGTAAGGTTCAATTTCCAGCAATTAACCCAGTCTTCAAATTTTTTCAAGGCGCGGCAGACGATGTGCATCCATATCATCAGCATATAAATATAAAGTACACTTCTCGGGTTTTGGGAAATCGTGCACAAAATAATTATAGAGAACGTGCCCAAAGACAGAGCCCTATGGGACACCAGACTTTACCTTACGGGGCGTGGAGAAGTTTTCGCCAACTTTGGCTTGATAGAACTTGTCGCTTAGACAAGATCTCACAAACATAATCAAATCAGAAGAGAACCCGTCTCTAATGATCTTGTATATTAGCCCCTCGTGTCACATCGAAAGCTTTACTGGCATCAAGACAAACCACGCCACAGTAAGTGGAAAGGTTTAGTGGGGTGGTCAGTTCTTCAATGAGCCTCCATATCTGCATCTGACACGAGTGGGCGGCTCGAAAGTCAAACTGTTCTTTCTGCCTTAAACCATTGGTGAGACAGTGGTACTTGAATCTGGTGAGGATCGTTTTCTCCAAGACATTAGACATCGGCGGGAGTAGGCTAATAGGTCGTTAGTTCGCGGGATTTGCAGGATTTTGCCCCTGTTTGGGGATACTTAACACAATACACTGCTTCCAAGCGGTTGGGAAATAGAAAAACTTCCAATAGTCACTTCTTATATTAGAGATGTCGTTAATGATGTTCTTTGGGAGATTCTTGAAGGCATTATTATTTACCTTGTCTCTTCCAGGAGGCTTCCTCTTTTTCAGATTTCTTACGAAGGTAGTGATTTCTCCGGCCTCGAAGTTGATCTTAGTTGTACGCTGTGGGACATTATAAAAGTTGGTAAGACCATTTTCCACAGTCAGGGACATGAGCTGACTCTGGGGATTATTGTTATCAGGGATAACAAACTGCATTTCTAGAGAACCTGCAAATATTTAAGCTTTATTTTTGATTAATTTGGACGTAATTACCTTCAGGGATGCGAACTGGAGGAAGTGGATCATACTTCTTCTTCGGAAGAGCTCTAAGCAAGTTACAAATGGAATTGTCGCAAGCCGACAAGCTTTAGAGCTTGTCATTCCATCTAGCGTCGTGAAGCTCTTTTACTCCTCTTGAAATCTTTGTTGTATTTGGTTTTTAGCCAAGGTAAACGATAGCGCTGCCAAAGCCCATGGGTCTTGTTCCTCTCTGCAATCAAGCGTTGGATTCCTGGAGTGAGCATAATTCGATAAACGGGCTTGTTTACCAAGGGGATATCACCTTATTTTTCTGCTTATAATTTCGAGGAGCATAACACCTTAATTATTTGCTTATATATACTATACAGTGGGAGGCCAGCGCGCAATTTCGAAACCGGATTGGCTACTGCATCGAGTAAAAGAACAATATGACGTAATCACGCGTCTACGAGTCTGGTCTTCTATTGCCCTTCTCGTCTCGTCCTCGTTCTTATTCAGCATGAATTAATCAAAAATGAATAAAATCCTAAAAACTTACTAAACATACCCTAAAAATACTAAAAATCTAGCAAAAATTCAAAAATACTAAACAATCTACTAGATCCGAAAAATACTCCAAAAATATACCAATTGGTATAAAAAAATACTAAATCTGGCAATACTGTTAACTACACTAGCGACGTGGTCTGGGATCGTCTTTGCAACTTTCACGTCCTTCTTTGAACCGTTTGCTCCAACGCTTCAGAGTGGCCAATGAAATGCAATGTTCGCCGTATACGGCAGCCATAAGGCGACTAATTTCTTGTTGGGAAACACTTTCAGCTGTCAAAAACCTTATCACACCACGCTGTTTATCTTTTGGAGCGTCCATTATGTCATGCAACCATGTTCAACCTAGTGTATGAGAGCAATAAACTACTTTTATCTTCACACTTACGTATCACTTTCGTAAAGGAGTAATGCCTGTATGCTATGCACATCCGTCGCAGATAATGGACTGAGCCGTTTTTTGCGCGGATGGGTTGGCTCTCTTTCATTTGACTCGCTCTCGTATATTTCATAGCAACCCTCGTTCCTATACTTTCACAGCCAAAAAAACTTACTTGTTTATTGTTGCAACCCACAGCATAATAGCACAACATTATAAGTTGAAATTTAAACATAGCTCCTCTATGCTCTGTTAGGTGTGTTAGCAGGGCATCAAAATGGAGGCGAATGTCACGTGTGGCAGCAGGAGCCAATCGAATTGCAAGTCGGCAAGGAAAAGCATGCCCTTACTTAAATATTTACAGTGCTTTAGTCAGTAGCAGTGGCACGTAACCATTGTCTTTGACAAATCCTCAAAGGAATGAATCGCATACAATGACCTCAGGAGAAGGCAATGGTCACGTTTGTAGTAGTTTCGCAGACCTCCACTGCCGTGAATCTGTAATGTAAGTTGCAGAACTTGAACGGTTCTTCTTCTTCAAACTCCATCGTTAAAAGTTATAAAAAATTACTCAAACTGCGATATTCTTTTGGGTTACCCTGTTTATAATGACTACTCAATTTTAATAATAAATTGCAAGATATCAATTGTTAATGACACCAATGAAGATAAAATGCATAAAACATTTTACAGTTTTGATTTTTTTCCTTACTTATATCCACACAAAGAAAAAGCCTTATTGCTGCTAAAGATTTTTTCCCTTGTGTAATCGTTCTTATATCCACTTATTGTTTTCTATTATAATAAGAGATTTATTTATTAAGAAATCTTTAAAAAATATTAACTAAATACCATTTTCTACTTTGTTTAGAGATTGGACTGATGTCTTGTGCTAAAAAAATCCGCCTGATCATGTGGAAGAACTGGTTGTTTCGGAAACGGAAGGTAGTTTTGACAATATTCGAAATGATCGTTCCAATCATATTAGCCCTTTTTCTTGTCATCTATAGAATAAAGCATGGCGACTTATTTTCTGTTCTTTTGAAAGAACCGATATTTTATCAGAAAATTCCTATATTATCAGATCCTTTAGTTGAGTGCTTTTATATACCCAACCGTGAAATTCCTACTGAACCTCCTTCAGACAGCTATGTCGATTATTTTATACTTTACACTCCTGAGAATTCCTTCACACGAAGAGCAACAAAATGCATTGCTCATTACCTAATTAAGACAACATGGCATCGAGGTAAGTAAAAAAAATATTAATATCCGAATGCAATTTACATCAAATTTCAGGTAACTTTTAAATTTAAATTGTCAGGAATACTGTGTCACTCAATGCCATCTCATAGGAACAAGACTGATGAAGTCATTTTACACAGTCTATCAATATCAATTGCTATATATATCAAGTTATGATTTTATAGATGAGAATTTACAGATTTCCTAATGTGATAATTATTTTTTCTTGTTATATCTGCTGTGTTTTGCTTTTTAATACGTATATTGTAATTTTAAGTTATTATGGTTGCTAGCTATTTTTTGCTATTACCATATAGACACTGATAAGAATTTTTAAAATCAGTAATGGATAACCGGAATGTAACTTCTGTAAACTGCATTGAAAAAGAAGGGCATCAGGGGAGGGGGGAGGGGTCTTTCCACTGAATTACAATACCGAAGATAGTTGCCTCATATGCGCTTTTGATTGAAAGATGAGATGGCTGGGAAATGGTCTAAACTTTGGGCTGTATATAATAGGCTAACCGATATGCCCGCGTTGCTTATATGATGAAATTTTGCAATATTTGAATTTGAATATAAATAAGAACACATGGAAAATCCTTAGTTAATAAAATAAGTATTCACTTTGGAAAAACGAATAGAACTTTAAAATGCTTGCACTCGAATTTTGTGTTCAATTGGGTTTGCCCAGAAAAATTCGACACTGAATCTTTAACATTTTAGAATATAAAGGAAAGGCTCTGAGGATTGAATTATTTCTATCTATTTTAATAAATATTTCATAGATGGATTGAGAGAGTTGAAGAACTCTGTTTGCAGTCTTGTCAACATATAACCGTTTCAGTAGAGATGCATTCAGTAACAGAGCCTGGAATCATGTCCTGAATGTTGTTGTTCATATTGACAGTACCAGTTCAGCAGCAAGGACTGCCTTCTCACACAGTCAGTTGAGATCTATGCAATTTAATATAAGGCATGTTCAAATGAAAGTGATTCAAAGGGCTCTGAAACGGATTAAATGAAAGCATTAATATATACCTTTGTTTATATGAAAGAAAAACATCTTATAGTCACTATTATAGACGCGTAGTCCTAAAAAAATCTCCACCTGCCCCAATACAAGACTCCACTGGGGTGTCAATACCGTCCGCAAAAAGTCTGTTTTTTGATTTTCTCTGAACCATACACGAACAGGGTCCTTAACTTCTTCATCATTGGCGAATCTTCGACCTTTCAGTGCCTTCTCTAAAGGACCAAACACATGAAAATCACATGGTGAGAATTCCGGGCTATAAGGAAGGTGTGCCTGAACTTGCCACCGCATTTTGGTTATTGCTTCCTGCACCAGTCTCGCGACATGTGGCCTAGCATTGTCCTGGAGGAGGATCACCCCATCACTGAGCTTACCAGGACGCTTGTTATTCACAACTTGACGCAAGTTCTGCAGTGTCTTGGTGTATGCAATACCATTATTACGGGTTTTGGGTTCCATAAACTCCAATAGTAGAGGACCGTCGGAATCAAAGTAACACGTAAGCATAACCTTCCGGGCCGAACTTTGCGACTTCCGGGCCGTGGTGACGATGGATGCTTCCACTGTATTGTGGATACCTTCCCGGAGGGTTCCCAATAATGGCACCAGGTCTCATCTACCGCAATAATCTTCTTCAAAAACGCGTCCTCTTCACTACTGTAAAGTTCCAGATGATCCAAACTCTTCCGTGAGCATTCGGGGTACCCACTGACAGCAGATCTTGCCATATCCCAGGCGTTTCACTACAGCATATGCGGAACCTAAACTGACGTTGTGATCCTCCGCAAGTGACCATATGCTGATCCGGCTGTCCTCATGAATTGACTATCCATGTCTGTCTTCAATTGGTCGGTGATGACCACGTTTGCTTAGCCCGACGTGGTTTATCAGCCGTTTCCACACGACCATCATGGAACATTTTGGCCCAATGTACCACGGTTGCTTTCGAGACATATGCTTCTCCATAAACATTCAACATCCGAGCATGAATGTCAACTGGTGGAATGTCCTCAGCGGTCAGAAACATTATCAACGCTCGTTGGTCAGTTTTAAACGGAAATTTAATAGGCGGGTCCATAATAACACAAACGAAATACGAGCATAAGCCTAAAGTAACTTCCCACAGCAGTGGTTATTAGAACAAGCAGACGATACGTTTAAAATCACCCGTTTGCCTCGTGTCTGCGCACTCAACGTGCTCGCGCGCTACAGCTCGAATTGCTATCATTTGAACATGCCTTCTATGTTTAGATAAACATTCTCTATAGCTTCCTTTAGAGAAGTTACACATTACAATACCATATGAAAAGTAAATTTTCATATCGGGGGAAGTATAATCAAACCGCAAGATCTAAAGTTTTGAGCGGAACGAACGAGTAACAAAAAAAAGCCAATACGGGTGATGATTCCTGGGCGGGGAAATATGTTATAATGTCATGTCTGAGAATAACTTCCCGTTTCAACATGGTAATGTATTAAGGCTGGACATCATTCTACAAAAAGCAAATTATTTGAGCTTTATCCTGATTACTTTGGACGTAATTACTTTGAGGGGTGCGAAGTGGAGGAAGCGTATCTTTCTTCTTCTACTGAAGAGCTCTAACCGTGAAGCTCATTTACTATTTCTTGAACTCCTCGAACAAACTTGCTGTATTTGTTTTTTAGCCAAGGTAAACGATAGCGCTGTCAAAGCCTACGGGTCTTGTTTTTCTCTGCTATCAAGCGTTAGATTCCTGGAATCAGCCTAATGTGAGGAAAACACTCCCTCACTCTTATTTTAATATTTTAGAATTCATGAAAAATAAGGAAAATATACAAGGTGATTACAAAAGAACTTCACACTTTTAAAAATTTATTACATCAAAGCTATTCAGAATACAGACACACCACATACGGATTCTTAAAGTTTATTGAACTCTTGAAGTTTATTGTGGCACATTTAAAGATGTGCAATTTGTCCCCCTGTAGTCGAATTCGTCCCAAACCCGCATTAACATGTCTCCATCAATCCCACGTATCGCTTCCGTAATGCGTTCTTTCAGCTCGTCTGGGTTACGGGGAAGGGTTAGGGTGAAGACCTTTTCCTTTTCACAAGGTGTGAGGTCGGGGCTCCGCGGTAGCCACTTTGCAAGTTGCAGGTTATTGTTTGCTCGACCAATCCACCGCTGTGATTTCTTTTTATGGGGGTGTGTAAAGGACAAGATCTTCACCATAGCCTAATAATGAGAAGTCTGTCCACTCTCGTTTTCAAACGTTGTTCAAGTTCCCTAGCGGCAGATAAACTCTACTGCAAAATCCATTGTTTATGACGTCGATCTGGCAACAGCTACAACAATGTAACCAATCCAGAATGAACAGACTAATTATTATTAGGCTATGTCTTCCCTTCCCCGTGACCTAGACGAGCTGAAAGAACGCATTACGGTAGCGCTATGTGGGATTGATGGAGACATGTTAATGCTGGTTTGGGACGAATTCGACTACAGGGGGACAAATTGCACATCTTTAAATGTGCCACAATAAACTTCAAGAGTTCAATAAACTTTAAGAATCCGTATGTGGTGTGTCTGTATTCTGAATAACTTTGATGTAATAAATTTTTAAAAGTGTGAAGTTCTTTTGTAATCAACCTGTATTATCATCACTGTTTTAATGTTAAAAATGTGGAAAGGTGAAAATGTGGCGCTGTGAATGACTAATGGAGATTTTAAAACTAGTTTTAAATAATCAGGCAAGGTTTTTGTTTGATTATAGCATATGTTCGTTCTCAAGATCGGCCTTATTAGGAGAAAGTTTATGCAAATTTGAAAGTCAACATGCTCAAGATGGAATGGATTGGTCCATTCATTCATTATGTTTAGTGGAAAGCTTTCACTTAAGATCATGTTTTTAAGCAAGAAAGAACGCGCACTGTTGGTAAAGTTTTTACCAGAATGATAGCAGCAGTTCAGCTGCATTGCGAGCATATATTCGTCTAAAAGGACTGCGAAAAGAGCCCATGTCAGATACTGGACAGTGAAAAATTATGAAGAAATTGGAACTGACTGTCGATTTGGCTGCCGCACAAGGAAGAGGACGGCACAAGATAGCAGACGAAGTTGAGGACGTGGCTGTTGCAATGGTGGACAGAGCTTCGTCTACTCAACATTCTGCAACAAATACTAGAGCATCAGCACGCGAATTGTCCATCTCATGGTCAACGATGCGAAAGGACTTGCGATCAATTCTGCATTGGTACCCATACAAAATTCATCTGGCTCAACAGCTAAAACCTCAAGATCCTACTCAACGCGTTGACTTTGCTTATCGCTTTCTGGAGAGGATGATTGTTGATGACCAGTGGCCGTGGTCAGATGAAGCACATTTCACCCTAGAAGGAGCGGTGAACATATGGGGTGCCTCGCTCCCCCATGTCGTGCATGAAAAGCTATTGCATACTGAATACGCGATTGTGGTATGGATTCGCCGCTGATTTTATTTCAGGCCCCTTTTTTGAGGATGTGATACAACGAAGTCCTGTAAGATGTCCTTTTTTCCTTGGGTTTTCCACATGCTGTCGTGTTTTTACTGAGCTATCTCCTTTTCCACCTGCCCGCTCACGGTCGGTAATTCTCTCTACCTTCTCTTCACGTTCTCTACCTTTTCTTCCAATCGCTTTTTCCCTCGTGAATTTTCTCTTTCACGAGCGCTCTAATTTTTTCTCCTTCTCTTCGACTCTCATATCTTTATCCTTAGGGGCCGGGTATCTCAACTTCGATTCTATTTCTCGATCTCTTCGTTTGCTGACTGCTTTGTTTTTTATTTCTTTACGGGGTCGATCGCCGGATTTGGTTAATATTAAATTTCTTTCAATTCGGCGATCTGACAAGTAGCAATAATATTAGGAGTGGGACAGAAGGGAAGGCCTCTAAATATAGGAGTAGAGGAGTTGGTGCTGGAGAAGTGAGATGGGTCGTTTTTAGACTGGGAGTTCAGAAAATAGGCGGTTAAGAATTAGATAGAAAGTTGGATTTATTAGGGAAGGAAAGACTGTCTCTCTGAAATTTTTTACGTTTTTGGATTACAGAAAATAAAGTTTTTTGCAATGAAAGTATGGAGAGCGTCAATATCCATGAGATAAAGAGAGTGGAGAGAGTCGTGTTGGGTGAATGACTGAAAGCGGCTTGTGCAAATGTTGGAGCAATGCTTACTAAGAATAGAAAGGTTGTTACGAGTAGAGTCAGAAACAGTGGAATGATTTTGCGGCCATATGGCAGATGCTAAGGGGCCTTGTTTATTTATATTTTTATTTATTTATTACTTTAATTTTTAATTATTAACTATTATTTACTTATTCCTGGGATTATGTGTCTCATCCATCTCTCTTATATCCGTCTATAATTTTCCGAGAACCGTAACCTGAGATTTTTACTCCTTTTCACTCTCTTTTGCTCAGTTCTCTTTTTATATTTATATTTTCTTGTCTATTTTTGTCCAATATGCTTGTTCTGTCTCTCCCCCATGTTATTTTCCTTAGAGATTATGTTGAAGTAGCTCTCCGAACGTGTCCCATTCAAATCCTCCCACTCTTTTCGAACACTCCTCCAAGATATTCCATCCTGCATTAACAATCTCATTAATCACATACGTAAAAATAATCTCTTCTTCAATAAACAGTCCAGAAACTGCCATTCACTCCCTTATACAGCAACTCACGACAATCTTCTACACCAATAAAGACATCCAACTCACTTTATCCTCAGTCCTACCATGCTACAGAAATTTTCACAGACCCTTCCAGTCACAGAAAATCTCACGGCTGAGAAGTAACATTTCCCACTTCAACAAACTTGCACATATTCTGTCCAATACTTCTAAGCGAGTTCTCTCCTAGTCACGTTTGCAGGGATGGGCTCCATGTTTCATTCAACGGTTTGGATTTAAGTTCACACAAACTATCTTATATTCTGTCAACCCCTTGCCACACCCAACCTTATCTGTAACACTGCACATGACACTGACAATCATACACCACACAACACCACCTCATCTTCTGATTCATCAGTTCTTCTTCAGATCTCAGCCTTCAGACCTTCAACAACTTCACCTTCAGACTTTCAACACCTGCATCTACTCCCACCGTATCCACAATAACTTCCAATGACACAACTCACCCACAGTTCACGATGTCCCTTGTTTCCCTAATGAACGAAATCTTGCATATATATTACTTCTTGATAACTCACCTTCACATGACACTGCAGAAATGCTAGGTTTACTCTCACGCACACTTTCCACCTCGGGCACTTCGGTCAGACCGCACACATAAAAACGTAGCTCTACAAAACAACGATCAACGATCCGCCTATTTTCTGAAAACGATCAACGCTCCCTGTCTAAAAACGATCCACCTCCCTCCATCAGTTCCAGCTTCTCCACTACTGGCAAAACCGCGGGTTTTTTTATCTTTCTATCACTATCTAAACCAAAAAACTTTCGTCCCTCGAAATCGGAAAGCTATGAAAATGCCTTTCCTTCTGTCCCATTCCTAATACCATTGATGCTTATAATATCATTTCCTCTGTTAATAACTTCAGCAGTGCCCTCAGATTCCTCTATTGCATGAATCCTTCCAATTCTATCCCGCCACCAGCTCAACCTTCCATATTCCTAGCAACTAGATCCCTCTTCATGATATCAATTCTGGGCTTGAAGTTTACATCAAGTCCATACAAAATGACATCCTCTCCATCAGTAAAATATTTAAAAAAAAAGAAACCTCCTAACCTTACCAATGCCTTTAGCAATAATTCTGACATAACAATTAAACCCGCAGATATATGGGGCGCTATTGTTGTCATGAACACCGCTGGCTACATTAATGACGCGAACAGACAACTCCGATACATGTATCACGTTCTACAAGAAACTAACCTCCAATGATACTAACACGTTCTACCTCAACCTTAAAACTATCCACTCTCAGCTTGATTTCTCTTATTTTTAAAATGGCATGATGGTCTTATTTTTAAAATGATTATGGATGGATTTCCTCAAGATTTAATTACTGTGATACACTCGTTTCTCTCCAACCAGTTCTTTCAGGCCAGAGTTGGAGATAGCCTATCTCCTATGTATGAAGTAAAAGCAGGTGTCACACAGGGTTCAGTCCTGGGGCCCAGTATTATTCAATTACTTTATGCGAGACTTTCCAAGTCCTTCTAGATGTAAGCTCTTTTTTTACGCAGATGACGCTGCTATACTGATCTGTGCGCGTCAACCAGCCGTAGTAGTCTCGCGGCTACAGAAGGCTCTCAAGGAGTGCGAAAGCTGATTTAGCAAGTGGAGGCTAAAATTGAAAGTAGACAAATGCAAGGCGATGTTTGTCTCCAAGAAGAGAAAGAGATCATTAGATTCTCTAA